>JANHFK010002834.1:60888-75116 GCA_036250565.1 Sibynophis collaris | reverse complement strand
TCACCTTTCCAGTGGATAAGCAAACCATCCGGTATCAGCCACCTAAAAGAAACCCCTTTGTTATAAAGCTTTTTAGATAGAGAAGAAAATTTCTTTCTCCTCTCCCTGATCTTTCGGGGAATCTGCAACAACTATTCTTGAAAGCGTGCCCTGTTCTGGCACAATTTTTGGAGGCTAAAAAGGCCACACAAGAATGGGGTGAGCTCTTGCTCAGCCTCCAGACCCTCCAAACATCATGCAAGAATGCTTTCTTTTCAGACACTGCCTGAATAGTGGCCTCCAGACCCTACAGACATTGCAGAATGGCTGTATTCTCATCTGGCCTTTGGATACTCCCAAAATCACAGGAGAATGAGGAATGCTTTCATGTGGTTTTTGGAGGCTCAAAAGGCTGCCTAAGAGTATTCTCTGAAACTGCTTCAAGAACAAAAAGGCCTCATGCAACCTGGAGCTGCTTCAGGTAGGCCACAGGGACCTGTCATCATAAAGAGAATACCACCTGAAAGTAACAGCACACAGAAAATCCTGAGGGGAACTGGGCCTCAGGGCAATTGCACCTTGGTGAATGGCATGAGGTGGCTTTTTTGAGAGGCAGCAATGGGACTAAGGGCTTGGGGCCTCTACTTCAGGCCTAGCCTTGGCACTGTCACTAAGTGTCATTGCACAAGGTGGCCTAGATATGAGAGAGATAGAGAATTATTTCTCTTTTGTTCATGTGTGTGTGTGTGTTTGTGAGGCATGCCAGCAAAGTCAAATTAGGCATTTTCTGAATTTCTGACATACCCGGTTCACAAGATTTGCTACACTGGTCTAAACCCACTTCCACGTGAGATTGCTGCTAAAGAATAATAACCAGCACACTAGCCCTACTAAATCAAAGTTCTTCTTGATAGCATGCTCTATATTTGAGGAAGCAATGTAACACAAAACAATATTTTCCTAACTATATGGAGATCATTCTTGAATCTATTGAAGGATGTAAGTCAACTTATATCTATTTAAATAGTCCCCTGGGTGTACTTAGATGTCTTCCAAATAAGAAATGGATACAACTATCTTAGAGCTTTCTCAACAATTTCTACCTCACATTCTTCTCAAGGCAAGGAGGCCCAATGATGAGAGAGAGTTGACAGTACGATCATTCAATAATCACAGCTGGTTATACCCAATGATTTTCTCCTCACAATCTAACTGTTCTGATCTGGGTTCAAACACACGTGTACATCCACACAATCTGTGTGACATAAATTAAGGATCTTAGACAAGCATTATGGTATACAACAGACAAAAGCTGTTACACCAAAATGTCAAAAGGAATTTGGTACTTTTTCTCTACTACGAGCAATTAATACTAAGACAGGAGCTAAATACCATAATAGAACAGTCAATAATTAGTTTTTGTACAGATATATAAAGATAGTAACATAGAGAAGAATCTGGGCCAGACTGGCAGGTAGCCATTTAATTATTTGAGAAAATACTTGAGAGCCAATGGAGAAGAGAGGAAGAGGAAAAGACAGGTTGAAGATGCAGACAGTAAGGGGAAAAGTTGCTTCTTGAATAGACAGGATAGGAAAGTATTTTAAGATCAAAATTTCTACTTATGATCAGTAGTTGATGGGTAAATTCACTCAGAACATAGCCCTTTTTATACGTAAGTCAAACAGAATGCACCTGCACTGTGGAAAAACATTCTCCCAGGATCTGGATGGTTTTTCTATTGCCTTAAAAGATCTGTGTCTTGTCATTCATTTAAGTACAGAGGCTGAAAAATAATGCAAGGGTGACTTTTTCATTGCTTTTCAAAAATTAATTGCATTGCATTGTAAACAAAACTGACATGCTTACAACATTGCCAGACAACTAGCTTGTAAAATGTCTGTTTCTGGAAATGAACTCAAATTCCCTAAAGAGCTTTGCAAAGGCTCAAAATGCTTGATTCTTCAGATTCTCTGCTTGGAGGGAACTTGCCACAGAAAAGGTATGAATTGCTTGCTACTAAGTAATCTATCGAGCTGGAGAAGAACAAAAGAAGCAGACCCATTAAACTGCCATCAGCACAGGCATTTTAATTGCATGCAAACAACAGTACACCTTTTATTATTATTTGTGCTGGGCCCAGCACAGCAGGAGTTCACATTAAGTAAAGACATTCTAGCTGGATTGTATTGTAATTTGAATTTTGGAATCCTAGCCTGAAGTTCCAAGCTCAGTTTTCAGGTCTGAAATTTAATGATTTTGCATTAATAAAACTGACCAGTTCAAGGAACAAGAATTACGTGAGGGACACATTGTCAGCTATCTGATGTTTTAGCGTGAAAAGAGCCATACAATGTATCCTAAATTTTAATTACAGTGAATATTTCCAGTGAAAAACAAAAGCGCTAGCCAAAGTAGTCTAATATTTTTACAGCCTATCATTATTATGGCAGATATTCCAGGTAATTAATTTTGCGAACATTGTACATTTAACATGTAAAATTTTGGTATAGGGAATTGGAGATTATTAAAGGCTGTACAGGTAGTAATCCTGCTCACTAGTAGGTTTTTTTTTCTCCTTTCTTCCTTAGTAAGTTCTTGTAACATAAGCAGGAAGAGATAATGAGTTTTAGAGAAAGTTTGAAGACCATAGAAGAGTGAATATTGGAACCAAACAGTTCTAATTGTATGCAGGAATTCTATTCTAGCTTAACACTGAGGATTTCCACATTGTGGATAATGAGACTTTGAATGTGGGAATGAGGAGTTAAGTTCCAGAGCTTTAGAAGGTGCAATGAAGGTGGCAGATTTGCACAGGGAAGTTTGCAACAGGGAGCTGTTGGGAAGACTGGTGGCAAAATGAGGAATTGATCAGAACCACCTGCTAAAAATCATGAATATGTGATACCGTCTATGCAAAAAATGAATCAGATCGGTATTTACCAGGGAAAAAAAAACATTCAAAGGGTAGACAATAAGGTCACAGATCATGAGGGCCACCTATACTTTAAAAAAAAATGTCCAACATTTGTTTGATTAGAAGATACAGTGTAATAAATGCTGTACTGTTATGGTGGAATCACCAGCTGAAGAGCAAAGGCCCTGCTATGGGGAGTAAAGGCTTAGAAATTGTTTAGGAGAAGAACCATCTGAGATCAAATCCTTAAGTCTACATCTGCCATTTCCCAAAGGAAAGCAGAGAGTCTGGTGAAATTCTTGTAATATAGGTGATCAGCAATAAAATATCTGTTTGGGCCTATCCATGAGGGGTTCTGGTTGTTTGTGCATGACAGCTATGATGCTATTCTTAGGCTTAAGTTTTATACAAGATCTCCTGGGACTAAGATAACTGGATTTAGGTTTTTTCTTTCTTTCTAAATATGGTTCAGCGAAATGGTAGTGGCAGCAGAGCAAGGCTCCACCCATCCTCCCAGACATCATTACTTCCTGGTTTTTAACACTCTGCGCATGTGCAAAGCCTTCTGCGCGTGCGCAGAGGGTCAAAAATCGGGTGTGATGATGGCGTGTGCACGAGTGAAGCGAGCACCTCCGAACTGGTAGGGAAGGTAAATAGATTTCATCCCTGGGTTATGTGCAATTCAAAGGGGTTATTGCATTTTCATTGCTTATAAATAGGCATAGGTAGTCTTCAACATATGGCTGTAATAGAGCCTGATGATTGTATGTCACATCAGTTGTGAAATGGATCAGTCATGTGACTAATCCATTTTACAACTGATGTGACATACAACCATAATTTTGCTCTCTCTCTCTCTCTCTTTTTTGAGTCAGGCATGAAACGAATGCAATGGCTGTGATGCAAATGCCGTGTCAACCCTGAAGCCATTTTGGAGCATCTTCAGGGCTGCCACAGCAAGACTGGTTGGAGCTGTGGGAATGGGACAGGGGAGTAAAGATAGCTGGGGACTTGTAGCCAAAATAAAATTCTTTTTCCTGGGAACCAAGGACATTCTCACCAGGTGCTGGGGAAGCGTGGACTGAAACCAACTGGAGTTGGGACTGTGACCTGGTTGGACCATGTGATGGACATGTGGAGTTGGGTTTTCACCAGATGTTGCCAATATGACAGGCCTAATAAATTTGGACTTGGAGGAGCACCTTGGCCTCGGAATTTTGATTGTATTGGGTCTGTGACTTGGAACCCTGGCAGCCATGGATCTTAAGCAAAACAACAGTTCATTATAGGCCCGATTTTGTGGAAAACCAGAAGTGCCATTTGAAGTGCATGCTGGAGCTGAGCTAGGGCAACGCTCAGGTGCCCACAGATATGGCTCCGCGTGCCACCTGTGGCACCCGTGCCATAGGTTCGCCATCACGGTTATAAGCTATCAACCTTGTTATGTTACGGGATATCTAGAGACATAAAAGGGTAGAAGGAGGAAATTCCTTTGACCAGTAGAAAGAAGGCTACCAAGCTATAGTATAGACACTGAAGTTAGGCGTTCCTAATCTGAACTCAGGCTAATTGAGTTTGGTTTAACAGACTAGCAATTTTGTCTCCTAACTGGATGTAAGCAGAACAGATCAGATCTATAGACAAAATGGATGTATGGTCATCTACATCAAACATTCTACTTATACAATTGAGGTGACCTGGCAGGTCTTGAATTTTTCATAGATCTGAACTTTAACTAAAGGACACCATTAACCTATTTAACTATTCCAATTAGCTCCCTTCCTTCTTAGGTGAAGGGTTGCTTTTCAAATTGACTCCCCCTTACCACCTTGTTATAAAAAGTCACTTCTTCCTTCAATGCTAATCTTCTTTTTCTTTAGAAATGAAAAATGATGGTCTGACTTCTTTACTCCCTTCAGATATGCTTGTACCATAAGATACAACATAGTGCTACCTCTGCCTGCAGGCTATTTCAAACAAGCAATGTTCAGTATTAAGAAATCTCACAAAGTAAAAAAATGTGAATACTCTCTAGATATACAATGTTGATTGTTTCCCACTTATATCCATATGTTTAAAACAAAAAAACTGGTCTCAAAACTGGCAAATGTGTACCCAGATTGTTGGGGGCAATATGCTGACTCTGTAAACTGCTTAGAGTGTGCTATGAAGCACTGTGAAGTGGTATATAAGTACAATTGCTATTGCTATTTTCTCCTACAGGACCCTTGTTGCCCTGATAACACCAACTCATGCAAGACATAATAAATGTGGGAATAATAGTTGACATGCCAGTATTCATCTTTCTAAAGACTGACCAACCAGCAATACAATATTCAGATGCCTTGCCCAATAAGACTCACAGGTTTCCAAAATTAAATAAAAATATTTATATTTTGTTAGTGGCAAACGTCACGTTAGATTACCAACTTTAATGATGTTTTCATGAGATTTTGTGCAGGAACCCAAACATTGTCAAGGAAGCATTTCATAAAATGTAGGCATTCTTGCATGAGATCTTGGAAACTCACAAATACATAACACAAAGTTATAGAGAGTGGTGACATTTTCAGATGTCAAAATCTGAAATATTAATATGTTTATAATCTATAGGTTACCTTGTAATTCTGCCCTCTTAGTAAAAAATATAGGATACACATCTTAAGAACTGGAAAGTAACAAAGGCTGCAATCCTATGCCTACCTGGGTGTAAAATTCATTGAGTCTAAGAAAGCTTCCTTCCGAATAGACACAGAGAGAATTCCACTGTGAGTGAGGTATATAAAATGAGATAGCAGGTGTTCAGCACACTCCAGGAGTTGGCATTTTGCTAATGATAAAATTCAGATAAAATCTGAAGTTAGAGTTTTCATTTATCTTTAAAATCTTCTTAGGAATTAGATGTGTAATGACAGTAATTTCAGCCCACTTTTCCCTCCAAACCTCTCCCCTGTCCCCAACAATAGATGTTACGTTTCCTCATACCAAAATCATAATTAGTGCAAATCAAAGAACAATTCTGGAAACTGGAGCAGGCTAATATTAGATTCAGGCTTTCCCGCCTCCTGAAAGGACCTGAAGACTGACTGATAGATGGAGAGGAGAGAGGAGGATGTCCTTAATTCTCTTTCCCTTTTTCAGGGACTACAGATTATACACATGTTATTTGCATGTCTACATACGAGCCATTCCTCAATGTAAAACATCTTGTTACCATAGTAACTGCCACACACCTGCTGTCTGAGACTACTGCATCACCCTAGTAGATGCACAAATGCAGAGTCACCCCAGTAAGTCATGAAAAAGTCAGTTTCATTCAAAAGGACAGAGTACTTTTTATTCCCACCAGCTGTCCCTCTTTTTCTTCCTCCTTCCTGATACACGTTAAGACACAGTTTTTGTTGGAAGGATAATTTTCTTTCCTTCCTTCTCCACCATGCAGAAATATGGAAAAGAAAATGTGTGCAACTTTCAACGTTCGTTTTGATGCCTTGCCAATAAGATCGGCATCCTCTCTGCAGTCAAGTCCAGCAAATTATGTCAGAACATTTGGTGCTATGGTTTCCTCTCTCCAAGGACCTGATTAGTATGAAAATTATGGTAATTAGGGATGTGAAAGGCCCATTAGGATATTGGATTTGTGCTCGTCTAAAGTGGAACTGTTCTTTCTGATATAGATCTGTGGCAGACTTCCAGGAAACCAGTAGTATGTTCCATTCAAGGATGTTACAATAGGAAATAATTCCGGTTCTCAATACATTACTAAAGCTTCGGATTTACCGGTAAGTTTCCTTTCATAAGCCCAGCTAGATGGCAGCAGGTAGATGACCTTGGCTCATTTTGAAGAACTGAACACAGTGCAACCTGGCTGATGAAAAGCAATGAAGAAATTCCAGAGCTGTATGCTTTACTGGGAAACTAAGAAAAAAGAAACCACATCCTTCAAGAAAGCAATAACAGACCATTAAGTACTGTGGCCAAGAAAACTGCATGGGTATGTCTCTGGAACCACCTGAACTTTGACTCAAACCATTTTTTGGTGTGTGTTTTTCATAGACCATCTGAAGTAGATTTAATTCCACTTTGTTTTGCATTAGCTACTGATGCTAATAACTATTGTTTTTGTTCTCTTTATCATTATCTTCCTTTATATCACCACCTTGCATCAGAAAGAAGTGAAAGATAGCCCACAACATATAACAGCTGACAATCATGGCTAACAAGTATGCTGGAAGGAGTTTGCATAGTGCAAAGGAAGAGAGGTGCCTGCAATGCAGGTAGTCCTTGACTTACGATCATAATGTTGCCCAAAATTTCTGTTGCTGAGCAAGACATTTAAGTGAACTTTGACCTATTTTATTATCTTTCTTGACAGAGTTATTAAGTGAATCACCGCAGCTAAGTTAGTAGCAAGGTTGTTAAGAGCCATGGTGGTGCAGTGGTTAGAATGCAGTATTGCAGGCTAATTCTGCCAATTGCCAGCCAATTCAATCCTGACTGGCTCAATTTTGAGTCAGCCTTCCATCCTTCTGAGGCCAGTAAAATGAGGACCCAGATAGTTGGCGTGACTCTGTAAACCACTTAGAGAGGGCTGTAAAGTACTGTGAAGTGGTATATAAGTCAAAGTGCTATTGCTAAGTGAATCTGTCTCCCCCATTGACTTTGCTTGTCAGAAGGTCACAAAAGGTGATCCAATGACCTCAGAACACAGCAACTGTTATAAATTCATGCCAATTGCCAACCATCCAAATTTTGATCACATTACCATGGGGATGCTGCAGGATCATAAATATTGAAAACAGTCATAAGTCACTTTCTTCAGTGTCATTGTAACTTGAAACTGTCACTAAACAAATGATTGTAAGCCTAGGACTATCTGCATTATGCAAATTCCCTAATTCCTACCAGCTGGTCCTTGGTCTTTATAGTGAGAGTCTCCTTCCTGTATGGTCTCCTGGAATGCTTCATCATTTCCCAGCAGTAAATTTCCCAAAAGAAAAGTTATTCAGAACATATCCTTTTATATCCCAGGACCCTTACTGCTTGTACATTACAAACCAGCTGTAAAAGGAGCAGCTGGATGCTTTCCAGGAGAAAAAGGGAACAATCCTATATTTTTGGAACAAAAAGGTTTACAATCGATCACCAAGATATAAAGACTGCTTTAGTCCTACCATAATGAATAGATAAAGCCCAGTGCATAACTGCAGCTAGAATGCAAAAGCTGGATATGCAAAAGGAAAAAAAATCTGCATCATTAGCCAGGGCATTATCTATATTTAATAATGATATATCTAATATACTAAATGTATTAAATCAGCACCATCTAATTCTTAGAATCATAAATTCAGTTAAAGAATGCAATAAATAGACCCTTCCAACCTTATAGAAGAAACTATTTAGGCCATCAAGTCCAACTATCTCCTCATTATGGAAACAAACATTGGTGCCAGATGGAAGGGAGTAAGAAAGGAATTATCCTGGCTGAAGTAAAAGAAAGAAAGGCTGAGTTCCTACAGTGATTTGTTTGCTTGGAGCAGTGAGTGTATACATGTAACAATTGTAGTTAGTAAACCATGGTTCAGCTAATTTGGGTTTATTTAGAAAATCACAGTTCACTAGATTTGGCTTACTGTGTCATATGAACTCAATTAATATTAAATAATCTTTGCTTTCTAACTTAGGCACACTTTCCTGGGTGTAAGTCACAATGAATTTGCTGTAGCTTACTTCTGAGTAGATATCTATTCTTAATCAGAAATGCAATAAGCCCTTGAGTTTATCCTGTAGCTTGTTTCATTAGCCTCTCAATAAAGGATTGAGACAACTTTTTTGCAGCATTTTTTTATTTTACTCTTCAACTTGGCACAGATAAAATATGAGTTTCTGACATCAAAAGGAAATGAGCTCAATCCCCAGACAGACACGGGAAGCTATAGTCGCCTACTTTCTATGTTGGTTCAGCCCTGAAATGTTCCTGCTGATGCTATAAAAATGCCAACAGTCTCCATTATCTGATTCTTTCTCTGTAAACAGATGTTCCAACTATCTTAGTAAAGAAATGAAAAGTATTTAGCAAAGAAACTTCCATGGATTTCTATGAATTGTTACCAGCTCATTGCGTTCAATCAGCATTGTTCATTTGTCTTTCTCCAACATTTTAATTCTGACATGCCGTTCCATCTGTCTAAACGTTTCCTCTAATTCAAAAGATGTGATCTCTGCAGTGAGCAGATCAAAGACTGCAATCTGATGCCTCGGGCCACTCTTAGGCCCCACCCAAGCCCATGCAAAATTGCTACCAGACTATCATTTAAATATGGCAATTTGGATAAAGAGTTTAATAAATAACCAGAAAATAATTACATTAAATATTTAAAGGTTTAATTACATTTAAATGCAAATAAAAAGAAATCAAATTTAGTTTAGTTTTTTTTCTCCCCTGCACTTTCACTACTTTTTAGAATGCAGACCTCAGCATATCATTCAAAGTGCCAAGAATGGACCCTGCCTCAGAAAAGTTCTTTGTATAACACAGAATTGTGTTGTGGGGGGGAAGGATGTGATGAGAACTTCTGTTTGGTTTCACTTAGTAGTAAAGGCCAGAAAAATATCCTTCCATGGTTAATCCATAGATCAGATCCAGCTACAAATAACTCTTATTTTGCTATGAGATAACTTCATAGGGTTAACTTTGGAATGTGACAACTTGGTGCCGCCAACTTGCCACAGCCAACTCAGCATGGCCATCTTGTGGCGAGACAACTCGCCATGGCCAACTCACTGCAAGACAATTTGACAATTCAGTTTAAGTATTTAAAATAATTTTTAAAATATTTTAATTTTTGTCATTCACATTTCATTTTATCCCTCCTTTTTTCATCCTTTCTTTAATGATTCTATTCCACAATTTCTTTGATATTAGTGTAACTCTTGTCCTGCAAGTTGGCCAAGGCGAGTTGTTGAAGTTGGCCATAGCGAGTTGGCCATGGTGAGTTGGCTGTGCCGAGTTGTCCTAGATCTGGTTAACTTAGTGGTTGAAAACATAACATTTATGTCAGGTCTCATTATAATCTCAAGATAGAAGGTCACTGTTAGTATCATAACTGAAATGGATCAGCTGCCTAGCACGTTATTTATCCTTGTGAAAATTCCACAGGACTTTATGCTGATACAGTAATTCATAACCAACCAATAATGTTTAAATTAAGACTGGGCCTATAAATGAACTATGAGGACTGGTGTTTCTGGAACTTCTGTGTTCAGTGGAAGTTTATCTTACACAGGAGATATCCGAGTGGGTTGCTGTCTTTGCATCCCACTTTATCTTTCTCACAGCTGTTGCACAGATTGTTGCTTAAAAGAGACGGCTGCTAAAACCAACGTTTACAAGCAGCAATTTGTGTTCTTAACAGATTTAAATGTGGCATGATGTGATTGCTTATTTCCTCATAATGTCACCAGAAGCATCTTATTTCTAATCAGCAGACAAGTTTTTCCACCTAAGAAAATCTTTTATTTAAATTGCATCCAAAAAGTGACAAATAAGTGGCTGAATCCATGGTTTTTATGTGTCTGAATACAGTTTTAAAGCTTTTGGTAAGAGGCAAAAAGATGAAGAAATAGTGAAGAACGCAAGAAGAACAGTTTGGGTCAGTTACCTAGACCAGAGGTTTAGACCAAGGGTGAAATCCAGCAGATTCTGACAGGTTATGGAGAACGAGTAGTGGAAATTTTGAGCAGTACGGAGAACTGGTAGCGGAAATTTTGAGTGGTTTGGCGAACCGGCAAATACCACCTCTGGCTGGCCCCAGAGTGGGGTGGGAATGGAGATTTTGCAGTGTCCTTACCCTGCCATGCCCACCAAGCTACACCCACCAAGCCACACCATACCCCCAAGCCACGCCCACAGAACTGATAGTAAAAAAATGGATTTCACCACTGGTTTAGACTTCTGAGCTTTTGGACTCATGCTGGAGCCCATCTTCAGGGAATTTCTCTCTAGTAGAGTGTGCGCTAAATAGTGAAGACTGCTTGAAAAGGTATTTCATGTATGGCTATCTGTCTCTAAATTTCCATTCTGAATTGGAGAATCAAACGGTTTTACTCAGTGAATGAGGAACACCGTGTAATCCTTTTTAACAAAGTCTATGTGATCTATAATCAAATATTGCTTAACCCTTCTCCCTATTCTCTTTTTAATATATTTGTCAATAACTATATCACTTCTAACCTGAATATTCTAGTCCTTCAATGATGGTTAAATCTCCAGTTTCTGTTGACCATAATAAGCTAAAATAAAATAAAAAATATCAGAAGCCTATAATTTCTAGTCTCAGGACTACTGCCAACCTGACATCTCTAAACTTCTTATCAAAGTAGTATTTTGACAGTTGTGACAAAAGGGAAAGTATTGTAAATCTGTCTTGAAAGAATGTTATTATAGTTAATTTTACTTGAATGTACATATAGTTGAAATCAAATCCATTTTAAGACTGCAATTCACAGCATGTGATTTGATGGCCATAAATCTCACAACAGAAGCTGCACACCTTTGACATGGATCTGTAGTATGGAATGGAAACTCTGGGACTTATAGTCCATATATATAGAGAACACAAAAATATGAAGACTGCTCTTAGATGGCTCTGAAGGGGTAAATTCTGTATATTCTCATACTGTGTTTCCCTGAAAATAAGACCGGGTCTTTTATATTTTTTTTGCCACCAAAAAATGCACCATGTCTTATTTCGGGGAGGGGGCGGATGTCTCCACTGATTCACCTCACTTGTACACATCATCCCAGCCTCATTTTCACTGTCTGAGGCCTTCAGGGACTTCTTCTGTGGCCAGCAAGGCTTTCCTGAAGGCCTCTCTAGCCAATAACAGATTGATCCGGATCAATTTGGAGCTCTGCTATCAGCCGTAGAAGCCTTCACAAAAGCCTCGCTGGCTTCAGAAGAAATGGGCCGGCAAGGCAGGTGTCAGAGTGTGCGAGGCCTGGCTGTAATTGTCCGAAGGCAAGTAGTAGGGCAGTTCCACCACCACCCCACATCCCCACCCTAACTTAATTTTAACCCGTGCACCCTAGAGTGGGTAGGGTCTTAATTAGGGCTTATATTGGGTGTACATGTAAAAATCAAGCTAGGATTTACTTTCAGAGTAGGTCGTATTTTCGGGGAAACACGGTATTTTCCCAGATAGAAACATGTGCAAATTCTAACAAAGCATAGATCCAAGCTAAGGGAGGGAGTCTTTTAAACTGAACTCCATGCTTTTTTTAGAGTCCAGATTAAATACTCTCAAGCTGGTCATGCAGAAAACATTGAAAATATACAAAACTGAGACTTATTTGGCAATGAAAGTTGCAGCTGCTTGGCAACTTGCAACTGATAGTCCTTTGTGGTGATTTCTTGACAATGTTCTACATGCTTGGCTTTATTTATGCAATTCCTCTTGATCCCAGAGATACACACATTCACAGAGGCATGCCTACGTTTTAACTCCATCCATAACTGGCCCCAAGACAGCCTTGGGTATTCATGGTAGTTTCACCAGGATTAGATATGTCTAAATGGAAATGTAACTATATAATTAGGAAGCAATCAAATCCTACATAAGTTTCTTCTCCTTTTCTTTCCATTCCAAGGAAGAGGAAATATTACTTTATATATATGTATGTGCTATCAGTCTGTCTGGGTGTTGTCGTTGTACTGATTTAAATGATACTTACATTACATACAGTAAGATATTTCTCTTCAATAGCATTTGAACATAAAAATAGTTACCTTACTATTATTCCAGACTCTCTTACTCTGCAGTCCTCAAGCATCCTATTGTTGAAGCTTGCTACATATAAAAAAACATAAAGTGTTTTTTTTAACTAGCAAAAACATCAGCAACAACAACAAAACCCTTCACAATCAGACATGGATGCTTTTAGAATTTCCTCCCCAACTCATTCTGAATTTTTAATGATTTGGATAGTGTGAGTAGTTGAAACAGATGCTATCAGCTCTGCATTTTGGCGAAAGATGAAGCAACGGAGGCTAACATATTCATGCTGTTTGCAAACTGAAAACACAACAGTTCACCATTCCAGAACACACTTACGGAGGAGAGAAGTTATCCAATCTTTAATATTACTCAGGGCTATCGTTAATATCTAAATATAACCATGATTTCGGGGGCTGGAATCCAATAAACCTTTGTGGAATGAAAATGCATTGGAAATTGAAAAAGAAGTGCACTTCCAGCTCTGTAAACTAGGAGACCACAGGCAGCAGAGAGATGCAGAGGCAATCATATTTTAAATTATCATTGAAGAAGTTTAAATTGGAACAGCCTGGGATGTGGGTTAGACAGACCCCGATGGGTTTGGGCACTATCCTTCCATTTCCTTAAATACATTCACTGAAAGAATGGGAAGGAAGAATCACATGGTCCTCCTGAAACTGAGTGTTGTAGAAGCTATAGCAAATAAAAATAAAAATAAATGAGATCATAAATGAAGAAGGAAATTAATAAAACATTGCATATCAGAAAGTCTCAAACATATGGCTTGGGTAAAACGAATTATAGTCATTAATTTAATTTTCATTTACATAAGGGGTTTTTGTGTGTGTGATGCTTACAAAGATACAGTTTTGTCTTCTAAGTTATGATAGGTCTCAGAGGCATCAGGTATGAGCCTCAAGTCACCTAAACTAGATATGTTAAAGTGCCAGTTTCAGTTCACTTGTTCTGGTGGTTTCAGTGGGACTTCATCACCACTTGCTTTAACGGGACCATTAATTTTAACAGCCACTTGAATTTCTTTCCAAGATGGGGCATGCAATATTTCTTCTTTTACCACACTCTCTTCTTAAATACCCCGCTCCCATTGCATTCAACTCATTTTCTTTTGACGTATCAAACTATCGTTTCTTATGTAACAAATTAGGCAGAAGCAAGTACTGTTACCCAGCAGTTTTATTTTTCTTTTGACAAACATGCATTTCTTGCAATGGACTTCATATTACTCACAAACTTTTTGGCTGCCTTTGAACAGCTTCACATTTTTCCATTTACAGGTAGTCTTCAATTTACAACACAGTTCAATTAAATGACCTTTCAAAGTTATAATGGGGAAAAAAAGCAACTTACCATATTTTTCAGAGTATAACACGCACTCCCTCCCCCCCAAAAAGAGGGTGGAAATATTGGTGCAGCTTATACACCAAATACAGCCATTTTTGGCCTCCCAAAACCCTTTTTTATTTTTTATTTTAATTTGATTTATAGGCCGCCCTTCTCCGAAGACTCAGGGCAGCTTACAATGTGCTAAGCAATA
>JANHFK010002834.1:45849-57254 GCA_036250565.1 Sibynophis collaris | reverse complement strand
AAAGTATGAAGGCTATTGCTTAGCACATTGTAAGCCGCCCTGAGTCTCCGGAGAAGGGCGGCATATAAATCAAATTATATATATATTGGAATGCACATTGCTAGCATCGTTGGGACATTCAACCCCCTTCAAGCACTCCAAAATAATATTCCATGAAAGGAATCATTCACATACAAAACTTTGAAGTTAATTTTTCCAGCATTCTCTCACTTCAGATTTCATTTTAAGTCATTTCATCATTTTTATTTCAAATTCATTTCACTCTGCAGGAGGTTGTTTAGCTCTTTCCACCCACTTCCAAAGCATTTTCTTTTCCATTAAATTGCTTTGAATATCCTCTGCCCCTTTTTATTCTTAACAACTCTTTTCTCTTTTATACTATAACAATCTTTTTCTCTGTGAACTTAATGTACAATACCTTTCCCTGTTTTCACCCACCCCCCTCATAACAATCAATCTCCTATATATATAGTTTATTCCTTCTTCATTTATTCCTTCTTTAATGTGTAATTTCATCAAATATTTTTTTTAAATACTTCTTATTGTTACTTCCAGGGGTTGTAGATACAATCATAGTATATACTGTATGCATGTTTGTGTGGGTACGAGTACATATTATAACATATGACTTATATCATATATGAGAAAGGAATCTACAGATTTGTGAGTACATGTGACATATTAAAAAGGGGAATGTATTCAAACAACCAGTTTCATTTTGATAACCTTTTTGGGAATATCCCTGTTACATGATATATTAAGGCTAATTGAAGAGTTACCCGCAGTTAGGTCAATGAAAGTATTTTCTGCTTTATAATGACTCCAATTAGTCAATGGCTATTTGCATATGAACTTGACCAATTCCCTCAAACTGAAATTGAATCAATTTGTGAAGTCAAGTTTGTCTTAATTTGATGATTCGTTCAGGCATTTGAATCAAATTGAATTGGGGCTCTGAATAAAATTGACCGTTTGAATTGAATGTAATTTCAATACTTATCTGAATCAAATTGTGGGTGATATGTATATCAATAGCAACAATAACAATCAGTCCAAATCAATCTACTGCTGGGTGACAGTTTTTTTTTAAATTCACAGGTTGTAATCCATCATATTGATCAAATGTAGACTGGAAGATATATGATTTTCCATTTCCCAGACTGCGCCTGAGAAAAAATGATGGGCCCAAAGTCACCCAGCTGGTTTTCAAGCCTAGAAGGAGACAAGGGCCTGGATCTTATTGATCTTAGTCCAGCAAGTTAACCACTATATTATATTGTCTTTCCATTCACACATATGATTTATTAAGTGCTATCAAGTCATTATCAATTCTTAGCCAGATAGATTGATTTTCTCCATGATGATTTGTCCCTAACCTGGTTTTTCAGGATTTCCAATAGGGCAATCATTGTAATTTTATCCAACCACCTTGCTGCTGGTCATTCACTTCTTCAGTTTCCTTACATCTTTTCCAGCATTAGAAACTGGAAAATTGTATTTTAATGTTAAGATTTTACCTGTTATTTTCCCTTCCCCTTATTATAAAAAAACAATAAAACTTTCTTTTTTTAAAAAAAAAAAGAAACTTCTCCAGATAGCTAGGTCTTCACATAATGTGTCCAGAATTAGATATTTTGAGCCAGACTAATGTATTTGAAACAAATGAAAACTGTGGGTTGATTTGTTCAATAATTCACAGGTTTGTTTGGGGGTGGGGGTTGGCTTACAGGGATATACTTAAGAGTTTTCTTCTTCAAATAGGCGTAGAATATCCTTTGTGACATGCAGTCTTGGTCACTAGATTCGAAATGAATATGATAGAGGCTGTTGAGTGCACTATTAAGGCTTCTGAGGTCAGCAGTCTTTATACACTGAGCCTCTCCACCAGAATACACCCACACATTTATTTCAAAGAGAGCTGGTTGCCCAGGTCTTAGATTTGTTTATAGGTCTTTTAGTTATTTACAAATTTGCTCCTGTTCCTCCCCTATGCCTGGGTAAAGTTTAAAATGCTTTGTGATCTTCAGTTTTATTCTTTATTACAGTCACTGAACAATACAGGCTTTGTGATGGAAGAAAAGTGGTTTTAAATTGTAAGCTTGTAATAATTACTAATTAAGTATAGTGAACACAATTGTTAATATATTTTTAGAAAATAAAAAGAGAAAGGAGGAGGAAAGTGTTAAACTACTCAAAGAATAGAACAATAATCTTGCTAAATTGTTTAAAGACTAAGTACTGCATTTTCTGTACTTAAAAAGAACTATGTTAGATGTCCATGAGGACTAGAAGGTTACATCTTTCTGCTGTGTCCTTGGATTCTAGATATTTTTTGTGTTTGATTCTCTTTTCAGCTATTTCAGCTTCCAAGAGTTTCAACATAATATTTTTATTTTGTTTCCAAACCATACATTTTATCCCTAGATCAAATTGACATTACCGATTGCATCCCAAACAAAATATCAGTGATGATAAGGAAGACAAGGCATAATCGGTCTTTGTGTAGGGTAGATTGTGGAAATCAATATATACTCATTGGGGCAATGAGGAAAAGATTGGAGAGTAAATTGATGATATTTTAAAACTGTTTCAAAAGTATAATCAATACTAGGACCAAGAGAAGTAAAAAGACCCATTCTTAGGGAATGACTTCTGATGGGATAGATATATTTTAGCTGACATCATGAGTGGGAGGACATTTTTGTATTTTTAATGGAAGTACATTTATTTATTAAGGTACTGTTTTCAATTGTAATATTTCAAAAGAGTTCTAAGACAACAAGATACAAGGTGATTGAAAGAATGGGCTAACATTTTACATTAAAAAAAGATGAACCTGGAGGTGGCATCTAACTATGATCTCTTTTTTTAAATAAAAGAGATCAATGTCAGGAACTAACCATGATATCCATATAAATAGGAATTAAGGATTTGAGAAAGGTTTGGCCAAATTAAATGAAAGGGTATATGGGATATATAAAACTAGATTTCCATAAAACGTAAGACAACATGGATCAAACCTGAAAGGACAGTCTATCAATAGACTGAATGAGATTATCATTTCAAAGGCTGATGTAATGATATGTGGGAATGACTTTGGGAGAGAGGGAGGTGGGGAAGAGATCCTGCTAGAATAATTAGAGAAGAGAGGGCATAGCCCACAGCTGCATAATTAGGGAGAGAAAGGAACTCAGAAAGGAATCTCCCTAACTTATCAGGCTGTAAAAAGAGAAAGCAGAACATTTGTATTATCACACTTGCAACAGTGGTGGGATTCAATTTTTTTTACTACCAGTTCTGTGGGCGTGGCTTGGTGGGCAAGGCACGGCTTGTTAGGCATGGCTTGGTAGACATGGCAGGGGAAGGATACTGTAAAATCTCCATTCCCTCCCCACTCCAGGGGGAGGTTAATGCAAAATCCCCATTTCCTCCTGATCAGCTGGGACTCGGGAGGCAGAGAATAGATGGGAGCGGGGCCAGTTAGAGCTAGTATTTACCGGTTCTCCGAACTACTCAAAATTTCCACTACCAGTTCTCCAGAACTGGACAGAACCTGCTGAATACCACCTCTGACTTGCAAGATTCTCTTAATATAGTCTTACAATAAAGTAGAATTAGCTTTCTTCACCCATTATGCAGCTGCAGGCTACACCCTCTTTTATCTTCATGTTGTCTTTGTTCTTTGCTTTTTGATGGAAGAGTTATTCCTCTATTCTTGGGAAGAAGGACTAATTTTAGTCCAATCTTAATTTCCTGATTTTTGTAGGAATTAGTATTATCTTTGATGTGTACTGGCACTTGTGAGAATTTCTGCACATTTTATACACCTGTTTTTCAAATTACTTTTGTTGTGCTTAAACTTTAATCTGGGTTCCCTTCCCCCACTTTTTAACTTGGATATATTGTTTATTTAAGATAGCAGTATAGTATTTTTCCTATTTTTCCACTAGCCTGTTTTATTTTTCCAGTACGATCAATGAACTGAAGTCTTAAAGCAGTAGCCAACTCTCCTGCCTGATGCTTCCTATCCTTTGAAGAAGACAGAAAAGCTCAAGGGAAAAAAGGAACCTCAGTGAAAGTAGTTTGAACATTCTCCTCAGTATCATTCAGAGGGATTAGTCCTTCACTCTGAGGGATATTAGCAAGAACCTCATTACATCCTTTTGAAAAATTAAAGATTCTTCTCTACCAAGGAATCCACCACAGAAAATGTAACATGTGACCATGAAAACATGTAGTCACAGATATGTCACAAGGTTGTAGGAAAGTGTTAAAATATGTGATTCCATCTGAACCTGCATTTTACAATGGAGTAATCTGGAAAAAACTCACCAGATTTGGAAGATAATCTTGCAGCAGACTGCCCAAATTATTCCATTAATCCTATGCTACCATGTAAATAATGTTCATTGATCGGTTGAGTAAATCTGTGCACTGTTTCCTTTTCTCCTGCATTTCTCTGAAAAATTAAAAGACAGTGGCCAAACAGAAAAGGATAAGACTGGATTCTACAATTGCTATGTTGCTGCTAATTTGTGGCAATGGATGTGCAAAAGAGTTACCATGGCAATTAGCTGACTGAAATTTGCTCTACTTTGCTTCTCAAACAAATCTGTTTTGGCAGAAAAGACTGAGTAGGCAAGCAAGGCCAAAAGAATGAGAGAAATAAGATTTTTCTCCCCACCCCATCCCCATTTTACTGTAGTACATACTATAGTTAATTCCTCTTCCGTCTATATGCCTGAGGCTGTAAATCCCACCAGTTAAACCTTTCACCTTTCTTATTCAAAGATGGGCAAAGCTTATGGCAGCAAATGCCATCTTTATTGAATCATGATCCTTAGTATTTTCCTGAAATAAATAAGTAGTAATCAAAATGTAAAAGGATTGGGAAAAGGGAAAGGGAAAAGAGGGAGGAGAGAGGAAGAGGAAGAGGAGGAAAGGAAAAGAAAGGAAAGGAAAGGGAAGGAAAGGAAAGGAAAGGAAAGGAAAGGAAAAGGTTTTCTAAACTATAGTATTTAACATGCTGCTGCCAAAGCAGATTTGGCAGATAGTCTTTCTGGATCTTTAAACAACTCTCTGAATATTGTGTACATTCATTGTCCAACCTCTGATAGGCTTTGCAAAGGTGGAAATATGACTGGCTCAGTCTCTCATATACAATATTCTCAGGGCTCCATCAGCTTCTTCACCTCCTCTGCCCTTTGCCATGTCCTTACAGCTTCCTTGACATATTAACTATATTTCTTATTTCAGTAGTTTGTTTTGGCCAGACAAGAAGAGAAGTTTGCTCTTTTTCAAAACAGAAGCCATCTGTTTTTCTACCTCAGATTGGACATAACACATCAGCAGATTTTTTTCTCTCTCTTATGTATTCAGAGAAATAGTGGAAAAAGTAATTTAAAGAAACTTGCTGAGAAAGCCAGAGATAGAGATGTTGTATAATCTGTAATGTTTCATCTGTGAGTTGAAGTTTGTAATCTGTTGCATCCATAAAGTTAGGAAAGGAACTTTTTTCCCTTTCTAAACTGAAGTGAAGCTGTATATCTATTCTGTTGATTTAATTTTCACCCATTTTGCGCAAGTCCTGATCCTCCAATGACCATTGTAGCCATCCTCAACCTCAGATAATCTTCCAATCTTTAGAGATTTTCTCCAGGGGAAAGAAAAATTCTCCAACAATTTCTCAGAGCAAGATTCTCACTTTTGCAAAGAAGCTGAAGTAATAGCCAACCACCTAAGTCCGTGATGGCGAACCTATGGCATGCATGCTGGAAGTGGCACACAGAGCCATTTCTCTGGGCACGTGAACAGTCGCCCGTTGCTCTTCCATGTTCCGGCATTCCGGCCAGCTGGCCTTCATGTGCACAGGACTGCCGGAAAGTGAAAGAGCAGCCGCCCGGTGCGCATGCGCATGCTGGAAAGATGATCTTCCGGTTTCTGGTGCACATATGAGCACTGGCCACCAGGTCTTCCGGTTTATGGTATGTATGTGCACGCAAAGACCAGCTGGCCGGTGCACATGTGTGTACCAGAAACCGGAAGATCATATTTCCAGCATGTGCATGCCTATAGGGAGGCTGCTCTTCCGGTTTCTGGCACACACACACACACACACACACTCCTGTTTCAGCACTCGGTGCCAAAAAGGTTCGCCAACACTGACCTAGATAGTTGCTGCAAGAATATTAAAACCAACACTAGCACGGTGATGACACAGTGGTTAAAGTGCAGTATTGCAGGCAAACTCTGCCTACAGCTAGAGTTCAGTTGTGACAGGGTCCATCCTTCCCACGTCGATAAAATGGGAACCGTGATTGTTGAGGATAACATGCTGATATTGTAAACAACCCAGAGACTGTTGTAAAGTCCTGTAAGGCAGTATATAAATCTAAGTGCTGTTGCTATCTCAGAGGAAGAATTCTGTATAGTAATGTGGATGGTCATTCTATTATCAGAACATGCTCACAATAACTAAAAAATCTTGAAATACAACCTACAGCTATCATTAACAATATTTAAATAAGAAATATCCAAAAATAAAGCCCTGTGTTATATTTTTTTGAACCCTGAAATAAGCGCTTGGCCTTATTGCCATGTGCTCAAAAGCCCGATTGGTCTTATTATCAGAGGATGTTTTATTTTAGGGGAAACAGGGAATATATGAAAAATTGCTTGTCAGAAAGCACCTATGCTGGAGCAGCTTTATTGAAATCACTTCGGTTGTTTTCTTCTTTACACTTCTTTACACTGACTTTGGAGCTGGAGATACATGAGTCTTTGCTAGACAAGACATTCCAAAAGACAGATGGCAACCCTAAAAATTTTCATACTGCTGGCTAATTTCCATCCATATTTTTTTAGTCCTACAATTTCCAGAGTACAGACCAAGATTTTATACTGTGCTCCTTTTTATTTCCCATCAAATCTTGCCTATTACTGCATTTTTTCAGCAAGACTGTTTTGTGGAACACTTCATAGTGGCCCATCAAGTTTAACTAGGTTTACATCAATAGCTTTGAATGGTATAGGCATGTTTAGATCATTAATCCCAGAATTTTCCATGGTTTTTTTAAAAAAGCTGGAAGCACTTGTGCTATTTGCTATTGATTTGAACATGCTCAAACTTAAGCATCTTTACAGATTCAGAGTAATAGAACAGTAAGTATGGAAGATAGTGTTGAATACTCTTCCAATTAATGAGTGGGAGTATTTGTTTTATTCTAAAGCTGTTAAGAAGGTGATTGATTCATTAGGCCTAATTTTCTTCATTAGGCAGATGAAGAAAATTCTACAGGTGAACAAATGCAGTGATCCTTCTAACCCAGGGCTGTCAAACTCGCAGCCAGTGGGCCAGTTGCATTACGCGCTGGCCATGCCCGCCCCCCCATTGGGCGAAGGGGGGGAAAGTCCCGATATGTCACGTGACACTGCTGTGATGACGTGAGTTTGACACCCCTGTTCTAACCACTCCTTTTGTGAGTGAACTTCTGCCTGGTTTTAACAATCATGCTGCTGTCATCATTGAAAAAAGAAAGCATGGTTCATTCATGAGGGGTCCTTGGTATTCTCTGAGCTTTGTTGTTTCTGTTCAATACCTTGAACCAAGGCAATCACGAGGGAACGAGTCTGGCAAAGGCTAACAGGTTTATTATAACACAACAAGAACACAACGCGCGGCCAGCTGGAAATTCCCTCAGAGGCTTTTCTGTTTTGACAGCTCCTTAAATAGTAAGGAGCTGTCCAACGTTGGCCAATAGCAGAGCGGCTGGTTTCCCGCTCTCAGGCTGCTCGCGTCTTAACCAATCGCAGCAGCCTGCTCCTTTTAGCTCTTGTTGCTGGGACATAGCACCCCTCCCCTCTTGGATCGCGCAAGCGTACTCAGCCAGATACGCGGGCTTGCGTCGGCTCCGCCCAGAGCGCCTCAGTCCAACGGAAGGAGCCGAGGAGGGAGGAGGTGTTTTCTCTCTGGCTACCCGCGTAGGTGGCGTCATCGGCGGAGGCGGAGTCCTCGGCGGCCTGGCTTCTTCAACAGGTGGGTGTGGCGACTCGCGCATGTCCAACAGGGGGGAATAACAGGGTGGTCGAACTGGGCTGGAAGGGTAGCTAACAGTCGGATGACGGACGGGCTCGTTGGCCGAGAAGGGCGGCAATTCCTGGGGGTCCGCTTGCGGGGGTGGTCGCTTCCGCAGCTGGTTAACATGGCGCTTCCAGGCCCGGCCGTCCTGTAATGTTATTTCATAAGAACAGGGCCCTGTTATTTTCGTAACGACGCCCGGTACCCACCGGTCACACTCTCCGAACCCCTGAGCAAACACTAGGTCCCCTAAGCTGAAGTCCCTAGCAGGCCTCTGCCTGCAGGGTTGTTGTTCTCCCAGGAACCCCGGGTGCAGCCTATCCAGGGTGGTTCTCAACCGGCGGCCCATGAGGAGTTCCGCTGGGCTGAGGCCGGTAGCCTGGCACGGTGTTGAGTGCTGGGCCAATAGGTACTTGTACAGGTGGTCATGCCAATCTCCAGGCCCGAAACGGCCCAGGGCCTCCTTAGCCGATCGGACGGCCCTCTCCGCCAAACCGTTGGCGGCAGGGTGGTACGGGGCCGTGCGGGCATGGCGAATGCCAAGCCGGGCTACAAAGGTCTGGAAGAGTGCCGACGCGAACTGGGGCCCGTTGTCCGAAACAACAATGTCCGGCAGTCCGTGGGTTGCAAACAACCTTTTGAGTTGTTTGAGCAAGGCCTCAGTCGTGGTGGACGTCATGAGGAGCACTTCAGCCCACTTAGAATAGGCGTCCACCACGATGAGGAAGGACTGGCCGCGGAAGGGACCTGCGAAGTCGATATGCACCCTCACCCACGGGGCCCTGGGCGATTCCCAATTCCTGACCGGTTCTGCTGGGGGAGAAGGCCTGGACTGCTGGCATTGCTCGCAGCGGCCCACCCATTGCTCTATGTCCTTATCCAAGGACGGCCACCAAACGTAACCCCGGGCCAGGCTTTTCATCCTCACGATACCCGGGTGGGCAGCGTGCAAGGAGTGGAGGACCTGCGGTCGGAGGACAGCGGGCACCACCACTCTGTGTCCCCAGAGGAGGCATCCTCTCAGGACGGACAATTCGTGTTGGCGGCGGCCGTAGGGCAGGACGTCCTCGGGCCAGGGACCCGGAGGCCATCCCCTCAAGGTCCAGTTATGCACTTGGGAGAGAGTTGGGTCTGATCGGATAGCCCTGCTGATGTCAGGAGCAGAGACAGGGCAGTCCAGCTCGTCGATCAGAAGGACCGAGCGGGCCGGAGCCGGGTCTCCATCTGAGGCCGGCAACGGACAGCGGCTGAGGGCATCCGCATGCCCCAGCTGCTTTCCCGGCCGGTATAAGAGGCGATACGAATAGGACGCCAGGAATTCGACCCAGCGTGACATTCGTGGGGACAGGATCTGCGGGGAAGGGCGATCGCCGGCCAACAAGCCCAAAAGGGGCTTGTGGTCAGTTACCAGCTGGAAAGATCTACCGTAAAGGTAGTCATGGAAACGCTTGATGCCAGATACCGCAGCAAGCGCCTCCCTGTCCAGCTGGCTATAGTTTCTCTCCGGAACGGAGAGTGTTCGGGAGTAAAAGGCAACGGGCGCCTCCTTACCCCCTGGCATGAGGTGGCAGAGGACCGCGCCTACCCCATAGGGGGAGGCGTCACAGACTAACTGCAAGGGGAGAGACTCGTCGTATTGGACGAGTACGGCGTCGGACGAGAGGATGTCTTTGACAGCCTGGAAAGCCAACGAGGCGTGGTTATCCCACACCCATGGTCGATGGGTGTCTAGCAACCTATGGAGGGGTTCTGCTACAGAAGCCTTGTGGGGCAAAATGGTTATTGCCATGGAGGGTATCACCAATTACAAAATACCTGTGGCCTCAAAGTATTGAAATGCAGCCCACACACACATTTGATTCTCTCAGGGTACCTCAGGAGTTTACATTGGGCTGTGAAGCACAGCCAAAATACATTTCAGGCTTGAGGCTGGTGCTCTGGTTTGCAGTCTTTCTGTTCACTTTTTAAAACATTTACAATAATCTTTGACAAAAACCAAATTAGGTTGGGCATGCACTTAGCAGGTGGAGAAAATGTGTCACCATCCTGGAACAATCAAGAGCCCTTTGATCATCAGCACAATGCATCCAGTATCCCACAGCTTTAAAGGGGAGGAAGTAATTAAGTGACAGATATTTCTTAAAATGAGAAAACAGCAAACTAGCCTGCAAATAAAAGGTCATTATTATATTGCTCGATACGCACTGATACGTCAAGTTAGCAATTATAAAACGTTAATTTGCTTAGAATGATTAAACACACACACACACACACACAAACACACACATACACTCCTCCCCTTATGCCACATTCTCCCAACAGCTTGCAATTTTGTATGGAGGGAAAGAGCTCTGCATTATCCTTTGGAAAACTTGTTTTCCCACCCTACTCCTACAGCAAATTTCAGCCTGCTGTTTCAATAAAAATCATGACGTGACTACTAATGGGATGTAGAATTTCTCTCCGGAATTCACAGAGGGCCACTAATAGCTACAAACGTAGAGTCTTCATTTCTCTAAGATATCAGAGGTATATTAGATCAAGATTTGGGCGCTGTGGGTGGATCCTTCCAACAGCCAAAGAAATTAAGGATGATTTTGCCTGAGATGCTTAAAATGAAACTTAGATGAATCCTTATACTGTTTGTGTGCATGGACATTATAGAACAACACAAATGTACATTTTTAGTTAATGTTGGTGATTTATTTTATATGATTGATTGAAACCTTGCTTGTGCAAAACGAAGTCTTTTGTAATCTCAATACTTATACCCAAAGAATAATATACCCAAAGAATAATATTTTTATAAATGTCATAAAATAAATACAGAAATAAATGATGGATTTCCTGATTTGGTCTGATTTTCTTTATCTTCACAAAAGCTCAAGTGAAGTCAAATTAGTTTGCAGGCAGCTCCCTTTCCTGTGCATTTTCTCACTGTGTGAGCTTCAGAAATGGGGGCTCCAGGAAGAGGTTAATTTGTTCAACAATGAATTCCCAAAAGCATCCTGCTTGGGGATGAGAGATAAAAAGCATGTTCCAGTTTGGAAACAAGGGTGTCAGGGTTCCAAATAACACCTCCAACAAAAGAAGACTCTGAGGCTTGAGGTTCCTCAAAGTTCCATTTTATTAGAGATGTCATTGGCACATCTGGAAAAATCCAAATCTGAAAGCTTCCAGGTTTTCCCCACCCAAAGGAAAGTCCAAGTCCCTGCCCAGCACACACAAGTTCATCACATGGCCCAATCAAGGCACCGTCCCAACTGGAGATGCCTCCCAGTTCCAGCCCTCCAGGTGCAGGGCAAGATGTCCTTGACTCTCTGAGAAA
>JANHFK010002833.1:110454-120856 GCA_036250565.1 Sibynophis collaris | reverse complement strand
GTTTTTTATACTTTTGTATTTATATGTTTTTAACCTTGACTGTAACCCGCCCTGAGTCCTGTGAAGGAGAAGGGCGGATAAAAATTTGATTAAATTAAATCAAAAATTAATATGTATATTACTTTACTAAGTGTAGTCATTTCTTTGATATTTTTCATTGGCATACATTTCCCTTTGTCTAATACTTTAGAATTTTGTACTTTTGATAGAAACTAAAGATAGCTAAGGCTATCAAAACATGCCTTTCACTGCAAACAATTTGTTCTAAAAAATATATGGGAACTTTAAGTTTATTTCATTCCCCAGAATAATTTTTATGTTCAAATTAAACAAGAAACAAAGCAACACCTTTCTCGTACTGTGCTTCCAATAGCCAGTAGAGGGTGCATTTTACATAGTTTAGAATTACTCAGTTTTAATTTTAATTTAATAAGCATCACGAAATGAAGAATACATACAGGAATTCAGAACAAATTAAGCAAAGCATGACTTACACTATAAATAAGAAAATTAGTTGATTAGCTTTAAATGATTCAGTATGAAGCGTTTGTAAAGCCAGTAAGTAAATGCATTATTTATCTGGCTGGTTCTACTTTATCTGTAATGTTACAGATGTGTGGATATTTTGACAGCTTGGCATAAGGCTGAATTTTTTGGAGTTGTGTGTGTCTGTGATGTTGGTATTTTTTAATGTTTGCATTTTATACATTGTAAAGGGACTGAAACATTCATCAGCTATAGAAGTTGGATAAGTATAGCGATGCTAGAATATTTTTAGTAAAATTAACAAATAATAAAAATATGTAAAGTTTCTTGATAAAAGCACCACAAATATATATGTGTAGCAATATTCATTCCACTTCCTGCTGCTACTCCTATTGCCATTATCATTAAGTTTTGCTGCCAATCTCTCTGGCTTTCTGTTTTGACTCTAGCAATTTGTTTACAGTGAATATATTAACCCACATTTTTGTGTTTTGTTTTCTATCCATTTTGCTATCAGTTGTGAAACTATATCAAGTTACGGCCATAGAAAACTTTATAGCTGTAAGATTTTTTTTAATTGATAGATTCAATTTAGCAGGATTTAAGTGATGTGGTTAATAAGAGTCAACAATAACTTGATGGCACATTATTAAGGAAAAAATATTGTTTAATTTCAACTTTGTAATTTTTACCAAAATGAAAAATAGAAAAAGTGCTTTATATAAATAACTAACATGAGTTCAAATAAAATAAAATTTTAAGAGGATGAGGAGTTAAATCCAGTTCAAATATCACAGATATTAAGAAGCCAGTAATCGTTTGCAATATTCAGTACAAGCCTTTATATGTAACATTTTACATTCCAGAACATGGCCCATTTTTAAAAATATTCTTTACAAGTTAGATATTCAAATATATACTTGTAAATCTGTTAAATCTGTATTTAATCATTTTAATTGCTATTAATTTTTGTATACATGTTTTTTAACTTGACTATAAACTGCCCTGAGTCCTGCGAAGGAGAAGGTGCGGTATATAAATTAAATTAAACTTAAACTTAAACTTATTGAAATTGTTGTATAGTATTTTACAATAAATGTTGGATATTTATATACAGCTGTTTTCTGTACCTACACAAAGTTATAATTATTGCATATAAAGAGAGATTGTCCAGGACAAAAAGTAGAAAGACAATATTAAGCATAATAAAGAGTTTACATCAAAGGTATAGTTTAAACTCTGTGAGAATATACGTGTATGCATGCATGTATAATTGAAGAGAAAAAAAATCTAATATCAGACTTAGCTTATAAACTGGCATAGTTTTATTCCACTTCTAGACATTGCAAGTGGCATACTTGAAAACTCGTCTACAGTATCTTGCATTCCTTCTGTAAGTATCATCCTTACACTGGTTATCAGCACAATCTTTATAATTATAAGATACATACAACAGGCAAAGACAAACATCAAAGACTGCATTCCATTATATATATTCTGTTGGATTTAGGAGTTGATCTTAAAGAAAAAATAACTATCACATCTTCAAAGAGGATGTCAAGGTTTTTCATCTGACTCTTAATTCCATTCTTCATATCTTATTTTACTCCTGAAATGTTGACCTTCTCTGTTATCTCTCTTCGGTTTGGCATAAGTGAGTAGAGGCTAATGAGTAGTGGTCCTTAAAATTCAAAAGTATTAAATTCCCACATTTTTAAGTAAATGAAATAACAAGCATTACTGAGGTCATTAAGTCCAGTGACTGAAATTACTTGAATGTAACCACTCTTCTTGCACAGATCATAAAATCATTCTATCACAAAGTATCATGATTTTTTTTTTCATTCTGGCATTCTGGAAAAACTGAAGCAGATGATACAGTATCAGAATCCCTCTATCTTCCTCCATTTTCATATTTTGAAATCTGAAAGCACAATTATTGCATATTTTCTATACTTCTTTGTTAAAAAAAAGTAATCTTATTCCTGTGGTTGACTATGTGTAAACAGAGTGCTAAACAAGATAAAACTTTGTTCTAATATAATAAAGCTATTTTTATTCCTCATGTTACTTTTATAATATTTCCGTTAGCCATATTTTTTAATAATGTAATTATTAAAAACCTGAGAAATTCATACCTGTTGAGAACCCCTATGTGCCTGCAGTTAAATAAGCCTCAGACAATAGATAGACTTTGAAGCTGGAGAACTATCATTTGCCACCTCTGGCTGAGGACTGAAATTAACAAAAGAAAGACTATAATTCAGGAGGAACTAATTGTGTTTCCCACAAGTGGAAAGTACTCTGTTGTTGCATATGCTGTGAAATCCCATTATATAATTTTAAGATGGATTCTTGGTTTAGTTAATGGAAAATGCTCTGCTTCAGCGCTCTTCAAGATCTGTAACATTATATACAGTTTGGATTATGTGGCCATGAAATCTGAAAATCGAATCAAATCTATTTTTCATATGCAGAAGTCATTTTGTTAGTGACTATCATTATATCCGTGCTAGGTTTAAGAAAGAAGAAAAACAAAAAACAAAAAGTGAGCATATAAAATAATCTAATAGGTTAAAACTTATTCAGCATCTCTTAATGTGACTATATTATATTATCTTCTAAAGCTCAGAAGAAATATTATGGGGACCAATGAACCCACTTCTATTGGAAGCTAAATATCAAAACTAACATATAGCCAAAGTTAATCACTTTTCAG
Source organism: Sibynophis collaris (assembly GCA_036250565.1). Lineage (NCBI taxonomy): Eukaryota > Metazoa > Chordata > Lepidosauria > Squamata > Sibynophiidae > Sibynophis > Sibynophis collaris. Next base: position 117,651 of record JANHFK010002833.1, on the reverse strand, counting down.
TTCCAATAGTTTTAGCAATAGATTGAATTATTACATTGCATTATTGCTAACGTTCTGAATAATCATGTATAAGATTTCAAAAAAATCAAACAAAGGTAGAAGAAATATAATGAAATTCTGTACTATATAGATGTCAACATCCAAGGTACCTTAGAAGATATTTTGTACTTCTAGGAACCTCTAATATTAGAAGATGATACTAGATGAGCACTCTGGTCATTACCAAGTTAGAAATCTACGGAAAGCTATGGAAATCTACAGAAATTTGGCAAGCAACAGAAGAAGAATCAGTACTTTTCTAACTAAACCAATAAATGTATGCCAATAAATCTGGAGAATGGCACAGTGACCAACTAATTGGAAGTGCTCAGTCTACATATCAGTAATACCAATAGCACTTAGACTTATATACCACTTCACAGTGCTTTACAGCCCCCTCTAAGCAGTTTACAGAATCAGAATATTGCCCCCAACAATCTGGATCCTCATTTTACTGACCTTGGAAGGATGAGTCAATCTTGAGCTGCTGAGACTTGAACTGCTGAACTGCTGACAGTCAGCAAAATTAGCCTGCAATACTGTAGTCTAATCACTGCGTCACCATGAAGAAAAGAGACCTAATAGAGCATAGAAACTCTTCTGCAATATTGTTAATTTTGCAAGCTACAAAAGTATTGTTTAGGATCATTCATTGCAGATAAGAACACAACATAGAAAGGGAGATATCAGATATTCAATATAGTTTTAGAAGGATATCATTAACTGCTATTACTGAGGAATAATTCAGAAATCCCAAGTATAACAAAATAAAGTCATACATGCTTCATTTATTAGAGGAAGGCCTTCGATTGTGTTGATCATGTCAAGCTATACACAGTACTTAGAAAAATGAGACTCATAAGGCAGCTCATAGTTCTCATACAAAACCTGTACATATGTCAAGAAGCCACAGTTCAAATGCAACACAGTGAAACAGATTGGCTCCAGGTCAATGAAGGAATGAGACAAGGCTACATATTCTCCCTTTATTTATTAAACTTGCATGTAGAATATATACATAATGTATATATCCTAGTGCAGGGGTGTCAAACTGGCAACCCATGGGCTGGATTCATCACCAACAGGCCACGTCCATCCTGGCTCCGTAAAGGCAGAAAAAGTCATGATACATCATGTGACATCATGTGACGCGATCGAGTTTGTCACTTGTGTTCTAGTGTATACATGCATTTAGATTTACAAAAAGATTAAATGTATCCTTCCTCAAATATCTCTGCGCAATGAGTGATGGCACAGGAGTTAATTTACATTCATTGAGTAGAAAAGAGGATATTATTGGAGACAATATTATTGGATAGAGCTGCAAAGGGTCGCATATTCTATTGTTTAATAGTGTCTAGCCCTTGAATGTAATTCCTACCCCCCCCCAAGAAAGGCATTGTCCCAATCAGATCCTTTCCCTTTTCACCTCCATCATGCGTTTTTCTTCTTTTCTTGCATCTTTTACAACGACCATAATTGAATGCTTTTTTGTGTGATAATCATATGTAGGTTAAAAATGTATTGATTTTAATTAGTAATTATTCATTCAAAATTATTTTTTCCTATCCTAATACATGCATACTAATGTGTAAAATGTTGAGGTTAGCAAATTTAGGTTGATAAAATAAAAATGTACAGCACATTAGATTCTGGTCTGTATAAGTTTTTTTTAAGAGACAGCTCTTTTTTTAGGAACAAGTTATCTTAAATTCAGAATCATCTTTCTTTCAGACAAGTACATTATGTAGAACTCAGCAGTACTGACATGGATTGAATTTATTATGATCGGGATATCCCTAACTAACACTATGTCAAAAAATTTTCATAGAAATGGCAGTTATGTAGCAGTAATCTTTGCAACAAATTTTGCAGTCAAAAACAGTTTATCTGTATGTTCCAGGCTGTATGACTTGGCAAGAGTGACTTGAGAAACTTTTAATTCTGTTTGCCTTAATGGGCAAAATCAGCATCAAGACAAACTAAACAATGTCTGTAATTAAAACAGCTATAGCTGAAAAGCACAACAGGCAAAGCTCTGGATGCAAGCAATAAATAGCTAAGACCTCAAAACAACAGAAATTGGAAGATGTAATGCTTATTGTACGTGAAGAGAAAAATAATTCCAATAATGAGCAAACAGAAAATTAATTAGTAGTTCTTCTTATCCCCAGCTGCCATATCTGATACAGGAAATTCTTGCCAAATGGCATTGTACTTCCTAAGTAAACTCTTACTTAGTTTTGTTAATCAAGACACAAAGAATAATTACTACCTTAGAGTAGGTAACAGTTGTTAATTACTAAATTAATAAATGAAACTGGTACTCAAGTCATTGATGCAGAAGTTTCATGGGAGACAAATAGACAACTATTGTCTATACTTTTCAGGTATAAACTTTCTTGAGAACAATATTATAGAATTCCAGAATGTCCAAATTCTTCAAGACACATTTGTCATGTTAATCTCCTCCTCCTCCTCCTCCTCCTCCTTGATAGCTAACATACATCCTCAGGGTTTTCCGTAGACAAAGCAATTGTCCAATTTTTTTATAGGGCATAGGCCTTCACTTATAAACATTAAATATCTTGGAAAAGGACAGTAGAAATCAAGTGATTGTTGATATTCCCATTACGTTCCAAATGTTCTTCTGTGCATTGTACCTAGTTTTATTTCCTTAGAAATCCAAGTTTGACAAAGAGTCAAACATTGGCTAAAGATAATATTTTATCCAGAAGGTTTGGACATCAGCATCATTTCAAGGGTATGATTTTATTAGAATCAAAAGTAGGGGTTATATTTTTCTTTATCTCTTATGGCCAGGGTATCAAACTGGCAGCCCACAGATTGGATGCATCACATGCAGGCCACGCCCACCCCAGCTCCAGGAATAGGAAAAATATTGTGAAATGTCTCGTGACAGCAACGTGACACAGTGAGTTTGACACCTGTGTCTTATGGCATCCATTGGATGTGCAAAACTCAAAGAAGCTTTAACTCTATCTCTGGGAAACAATAAAAAAGATGATTTTAACACAGAATCACACTTTGCTGAATAGCCAAAAATCCAACTAAAGCTTTTGCCTTGTTTCTTATCTTGTTAATAACCATGCTAAGGGCATCACTGTACCTTTTTTTTTGGCTTTTTAAATGTATCTGACATTTTGCAATTAAATGTTTGTATTGGTAGTAGCAGCTAAACTCCAAGATTCCTCTTTATAAAACTGATTTTCATTATTCTTCTAACATGGGCTCAATATGGTTTTGAGAAAGAAACTGCTATGCTATTCTATGGAATATAATAGGGAAATGCATCTATAAATCAAATATTAGAAACAGACTGTAACTACACATCATTGATTGTTATAACAATATTACAATAAAGCAATTCTACCTGTATACATAGAATTTCATAGGTATAATACAGATAATTCTCTACTTATGACCACAATTGAACCCAAAATTTATTTTGCTAATGTATACAGGTAGAATTGCTAAGTGAGACATTTGTTAAGTAAGTTTTGCCCCATTTTACAACTTTTCTTGTCATATTTGTTAAGTGAACCAAAGGAATCACATGACCCTGGGACACTGCAAGTGTCATAAATATGAACCAGTTTTCAAGCATCCGAATGTAAATCACATGATCATGAGGATGCTTCAATGGTCATAAGTGTGGAAAATGGTCATCACTTTATGTTATATGTTTGAACAGTCACTAAACAAACTGTTCATATGTATGTATGTAGTGTACATACTTAGCTATGAAAGCCAGCTAGGTGACCTTGGGTGACTGTATCTCAGCCCATTAGTTAGCACATTGTAAGCCACCCTGAGTCTCCGGAGAAGGGCGGCATATAAATAAAAAAATAAAAATAATAACATTTATACTATGTAAATCACAAACTAAAATTTAAAGATATGTTATTGTTACAAATGTCAGCCATAGTTAAAATGGAAATTAGAGACTTTCTGTTGTCTGATGAAGAGGAGAGACAAAACTCACAAGCAATAAAATTAGAATCAGAATTGTATAAGAGATATTCTTCTGATAACAGTGTCTAGAATATCTGTAATAAAAGCTCCTTTTTATAGTTTCATTAGCAGTAGCTTTTATTGTGAGAAATTGAAGTGTATGTACACTTCCATCCGAGGAGCCTTATCATGTTTTTAGAGATTGCTCACAAGAAGTGTTCATTTTCTTTTTAAAATGGGGGAATAAATGTTAAGCCAGTGTTATTGTTATTTCTAAGCCCCTGTATCAATATACCACTTAATTCAGTAAATCTTAAAAAATGGCTTTTTCTCCATCTGGATTTTTACATCTTGCAAACAATTCCCCCCAAAAGCTTAACAAATTCAGTCATATTCCTATTTGGTATACCATTTGAACTATTGTTGCGTTCTCTGGATATACCCTTGGTCTCAGTCCATTTAAGTCAACCGGGACACTGGAGTGAGACTAGAAAAATGACTTTGGTATTGAGCCAACTCGATGAAGCCAATTTTTCAGACAGAAATACTTACAATGCCTGGTGTGTGAAATTTTAGTGTTTATTTGAAGTGCTGTTACTTTCTTAAACATACTTGTAAAACTGTGAAAAACACAGCATATTCAAATTTGCATTGATATAAAGCATTATAATACCTAATAAGCAACAGGAAGCTTAAGTGGCCTTTTGCAACATTGCATTATTATTATTTTGCAACATAGTTTCTTTGGACTACTGGCAAATCATTTTGATTATTAAAGGAGTTCACAGGGAATACAGGAATAGAATTATTCTTGAATTTAAAATTCTGCCAACAATACATCCTGGGAAGGATTTCATCTTGCCAAAGATTTTTTTAAAATGCAAGTATACAATGCCCACATTAGTCTCTTCTATTTTTGCAGTTGACATGCAGTTGACAGAACTTAGGGATCCATGTTAATTCGCTTCAACAAGGCATGTTATTCTGTGTACTTAATCATTTTTTTCTTTGATAATGTGTCTACTAATTTGTCCAGCTGATCAGCTTATAAAATGACTCATTAATCTAAAATGTAGGTCTTTCCTAAAATACAAATAAGTTAAACGTTTCTTAGGATTCCTTTTAATTGGAGCTACTCTGGAGGGTGATTTGGTCGGAACCTTTAACATCATCAAAAATCAACCTGTGGCTCTCTAAGTCTTTAGGAAAGACTCAACAGGTTGATAAAATGCCAAATCCAGTCTAAATATCTGGCTGACTGCAGAAAATCAATAATAATTCAATTTTTCCAGGGTTGAGCAGAAGCATGTTATTCCCCATCCAGACCCTCAAAGTCATAAGGAAAGGACATCTACAACTTTGCCTGGTTGACCCAGGGAGGTCATCCGCATACATACACATTAATCCCCTTTAATCCCATTGTCACAAACAAACAATCTGTGGATTTATTCCCCTGAAGATTACTACAATTTCTTGGATGACAACTGCTACACCTCTGTAGGAATAGAGGCATGAAGAGTTTGCGAGCAGCATACTGCCCTCTCTCTGTCATTCCTTGAAAAGCCTACATGATCTCATTCAGTTGTTACAGTGCCAAAAGATAACAGCCTCTTAGTTAGGCATATGATCTCACCTACATTATATCAACAGGATGTTCTTAAGGATTGGCTAATATATCGAACCTATTAGATTGCTGTTGCTGGAGTGTTACTTTCTATTTCTTATTCTGCTTTTGTAAACCTGTATAAAATTAATAAACACTGCGAAGGCAGACAGACATTTTGCCACAACATCTTGGCATGGAATATCTGTGCATGAGCTATCTTGGTAACGGACATCTTTGAACCCTGCTCTGACTATGTTGTGCAAATCAACATCTCAGATGTAAATTAAACTGTTTGCAAGAGTGTATGTCTAAAACTATAACAGGCTCTCTGCCCTTCCCATGTCTTTTCCGTAGGGTCGCACGTGTGCTTGGGAGAACAGCTGGCAAGAATTGAGATCTTCATCATATTAACCAGCCTGTTGAAGGCCTTCATCTTGCAACTGCCTGAAGGAGTCAAGAAGCTCAATGACGAACCTATAGTTAGTATGTCGTTGCGTCCACATCCTTTTAAAATCTGTGCCATCCCCCGCCAATCATCATCATAATTTCTATGCAATCATTATTGTAGGTAGTCTTCAACTTACAACAATTCATTTAGTGACTGTTCAAAGTTACAACAGCACTGAAAAAAAGTGACTTAATACCGTTTTTCATACTTATGATGGTGTTGCGACACCCCCCCATAGTCTTGTGATCAAAACCTGAATGCTTGGCAATGGACTCATATTTATGATGGTTGCAGTGTCCTGGGGTCATGTGATCCTCTTTTATGACCTTCTGACAAGCAAGGTCAATGGGGAAGCCAGATTCGCTTAACAACCTTGTTACTAACTTAACGACGGCAGTGACTCACCTAACTATGGCAAGAAAAGTGGTAAAATGGGGCAAAATTCCCATAGCAGCTTTCTCACTTAGCAACAGAAGTTTGGGGCTCCATTGTGGTTGTAAGTAGAGAACGGTCTCTACTTATTAAACATGTAAAACTTTCATTGATTACTTTTGACAAAGTTGGTCTCTTGCTATGAATCAAATTCAGTCTATTTGTCTCTAACATTTTGCAATCCTAGTGGTTCTGTATGTCTACAGCACTTAAGCTTTATTTAATTTTGCCTTTGGTGAAGTTTTCTGAAGCAATAAAAAAGAGCTTATATTCAATGTTCTTGCTTGTAGTTTTTCCTGCACTCATGAAACTCAATGGATTCCATATTCAACTGCCGCAATACATTCTAAAATTACATATTTCCTTTAACTATGTGCTTTGAAAAGTCAAAAAGGCAATCTTCTCGTGAGGTAAATCTTGATGAACTGTATTTTCTCTACCGTGGTGAGTTTCTACCGATTCGCTCCAGATCTTGCGAACCGGTAGTAGTGGTGGCGGGAGGCTCCGCCCACCCACTGGGACATCATCACAGACGCTATGAGTATGCATAAAAGTGCCATGCGCCAGCGAAGTGAGCGCACGCATGCACATGCTCCCGTTGCAAACCAGTAGCGAAGGTAAGTGGAACCCACCCTTCTCCTTCTCTTTCTCCTTCTCCTCCTCCTCCTCCTCCTCCTCCTCCTCCTCCTCCACAGTT
>JANHFK010002833.1:43646-59156 GCA_036250565.1 Sibynophis collaris | reverse complement strand
TTCCTTGAAGAAGTGGACTATAGCGCTGAGAGCAATGATGAGCCAGATATTGACTTGGCAAATAATGCTGGAGACTATGAGCCCTGTCTTCAAGAAGATGGACTCTCTGACTCTGAAATTACGAGGACACATTTGCCTTGAGACATTCTTGGTACATGGAGGAGCAAACTACTGTGGCTTATTTAAAAGGAACATGGTGGGTTATTTCACCTTGGGGTTTTGCTAAAGCAGATAAAGTGCAGTCAACCCAGTTTGAAAACAATAAATGCTTCTGGCTTTTAAAACAATTGGCATTTGTTTTATTTGAGCAATTTAATTTTTATCTTAGCATTGGAATTAATTTGTCCCTGGATGCCTGCTACTTAACGATGCATGGCTTTTTGTTTTAGTCCACATAATCAGTAAAATAAAAGAAGTAATTTCTAATATGTAATTGGCAAATCAGAAGGTAGGAGTTACTTTATTCCTGTAGCACAAGATGTTGGGCTAGTTATTAAAATCACATAGTTTTATTGGAAAGATTTTGCATTTGTGTGCTGGGTTTTAATTATTTTTGTTTGTTTGTTTGTTTGTTGGATGTAACACAAGGATTTTTAAAAAAATAATTTATTTTGTACTGAATAGATGAAAAATAGATGTTCTCATTGCTACATATTTTAAGCCTTAGATTGCATTGATATGGTTTTGCTACAGCCTTAATTTAAAATTGGCAATATCCACATTTATAGTTGAAGAAAGAATTATACCTGCAGAAAGATTTTATGTACAGAGTAACATTTTGAGAGTGGAAAGTCTCACATTCAGCTGTACTTGCAGCTTTTTCTCCTTGCCCCCTAGTACAGTTTTACGTGTCATAATATTTCTCCATGTGAAAACACTCCACAGAAAATACAGGAGAGAGAATTAGGCATGGATCTTTCCTTCCTGAAATGCCGGAAAGTCAGTTATGTATCTCTCAACCTATATTTTAAGGTGGTATCTATCGTCCATCAGCTTTTTGTGAAAAAATAAGCCTCGTGTACCCATGCTGACTAGAAAGTATATATTTATGTTAACACTTATTACCTAAAACTCATACCCAAATTCTTTCTGAGGTTCATATAAAGCTTGGAGAAAATAGGTGTTCTTTGTAAGCATAACAATTTCATTGTATGTATATTTCGTGATACGAATTCTAGATCCTTTTCCATATTTAATATAGCCAATATGAGCTCAAAATGCTCTGGATACAAAGCATATACTTTTATATATATATTATTGTGGATTGTGGAAGAATAATGGTGTCCATTTGGGTGAAAGTTGCTTTATAGTCTCTTGAACTATGTAATCCAGAGAAAAATTAAGCATGCTGAATTCTTATTTTAAAATATCTAAGCACATGGAGCCTGTGAATATTACATTTTTCAAATGTCTGATGTCTGCTTTATCTCCCTACTTCCTGAGTTCTCCTATATTTTATTGAAATATTTAAAACGAAAGGTGATATGACATTAAAACTAATATAAGAGGATTGAAGGCCAGATCTTTGTAGTATTAGCCAATCTGTTTCCTGGAATAAATCCACATTCCATTTTTTGGTGCTTATGCTAGAGGGGATGGTCTGGATTTTTCTTAACTAAAACAACTTGCCTCATGTAAAGGGAGATTATTTTATCACTGTCCCCTCATTGCCAAAGGAAGCAATTAAAAACAGAATCAAATCAGTTTTAAGAGATATATGTTTGATTTTCTGAGTTCCCACCTCCCACCCAAGCTAGACATTTCACAGTTAAATAAAATTAATACAGGAAGTATACCAATGTACAGGAAAATATAATATATTCATTGATTTTTTTTAAAAAAAAATAATCCAATCCAGAATTTTGCTACTCATATAGGATAGCTAAGTGTTCTGTCCACAAGGAAAATGCAGTCATGCTTTGAGTGAGACAAAAGGATTTATGGTTCTGGTTTTCTGGAATTAAAATAAATAAGTAAATGCCTTCTAGCCATAGTAGCATGTTAGAAACAGCAGATACCCTAGACCTGCATTTAAATTGTGGATTAGATTATAAAGGGATGCCCTTTATCAAATCAAGGAGGGTTGTACATGATGTACTGAACTGATCCTACGTGTATTTGTTCTTTGTTTGGTTGTAAAGAATTTACTGTGCAGTAAGGAAAAGAGTGGATAATTAAACCATATTGATATAACAAGTTGTATTAATTTTTCCAGCCTCTTAACTGAAGCAGATTAAAGAGTCTTGTAGTTAATCTTTTGAACTTTATGAATATTTTCCTATATTTTTAAATCTTTGAATGTATTTTCATATAGTTTTGTTTTTACAAAATGATTTTGATGCAAATATGATATGAAACACCACATATTACAATATATACGTTTGAGTTGTACTTTGTCAACTTCTGGGACTTTCATAGATGGACAAACAAAATTATGTATCTGTAATGCTTATTTCTTTTAATGAAAGCTTCCTTTTTAAATATTGTACTGTATCTCACAGACAGAAATATGTGCCAACTATCAGATGTCAGTTGTATGTGGAATATTATTTTAGTCATAACTGAATAATGACAACAAAGGCTCAAATTATACTGGCAAATATAACGTCGTTTGTATAAAAGCCAGAAAGCCCGAGTTTAATTATAAGAATCCATTGTAATCCTGTAATTATAAATTGTGGCAATATTACTGTGTATGACCTATTCCCAGAGAGATAATTTATCAAGTAAATGTATAATAAAATAATTATCATCATCTGATTTCTCTGCATATTGGAAGAATGGGTCTGGGGAGGGAAAATTGGAAATCTTCAATATGCAATGTCATGTCACAGTTTAAGAATAAGTGTTCAGAAATTATCGACAAAAGCTATTTTTGGATTTAGATGTTTAAAAAAACTTGAACAGCAAATTTAAGAGAGCTTGGATTTCTCTGTTTCAAAAAAATCATATTAATCCTATCTCGAGGCTTGTACTATATTTGAGATCTCTTGCCTCAAAGTCGCAGAAAAGTGTGAAATCCAGAGACTGGAATCTTTCATCAGTGGTAGTACGGGTAATCCTTGACTTACAACAGTTCATTTAGTGACTGTTCGAATTATAACAGCACTGAAAAAAAGTGACAACCATTTTTCATAATTACAACTATTGCAGCATCCACACGGTTACATTATTTACATTTGGATACTTGACAACTGACTCACATTTATGATGGTTGCAGTGTCCTGGGGTCACGTAATCCCCTTTTGCGACCTGACAAGCAAAGTCAATGGGGAAACCAGATTCACGTAACAACTGTGTCCCTAACTTAACAACTGCAGTGATTCAGTTAACAAAGGCGACAAGAAAAGTCGCAAAACTTTTTGTAACAAATTTACATAACAAATTTCTCACTTAGCAACATAACTTTTGAGCTCAATTGTGATCGTAAGTCAAGGACTTCCTCTATAACTCTGAAGATCCCAAGAAAGGGTCTGGAGGATTCTATACCATAGATTTAAAAATTAAACAGAATTCTTGCCAAATGTATAGATAAAGAACAGGAACAGTTCACTTCCTGTTATGGCTACTCTTTGTTATGCGTAACTGCAGATAAGAAGCAAAGAAAACCAGCTAAAACCCCTGCATACTTCAACATTTAAAAGCAGTGTAATTTCCAACTGTTTTCTTCCTTTAGTTTATACAGTTAGTTCCTCAACTTACGACTACAATTGAGCCCAAAATTTCTGTTGTTAATGAGACAGTTAAGTGCATTTTACCCCATTTAAGACCTTTCCTGCCATGGTTGTTAAGTGAATCACTGCCAGCTGTTAAATTAGTACGTGAATCTGGCTTCCCCATTGACTTCGCTTATCAGAGTGTTGATCCGAGGAAACTGCAACTGTCATAAACGTGACTGAATTTTGATCATGTGATCCTGGGGATGCTGCAACAGTCTTAAGTGTGAAAAATGGTCATAAGTCACTTTTTTCAGTGCCGCTGTAACTTTGAAGGGTCACTAAATTAACTGTTGTAAGTTGAGGACTACCTGTATAACTGTGTAACTACCTACTATACTACTAATAGTCTGAAGCAATTAGTCTTTTTCACCTTAACACTTCTGCTTCCAGATGAGAAGATCAGTATGTATTATTAGTCCTTTCAAATTCAGAGAGGGCTAGAAATTTAAATCATGGATTGGAGAATTAGAGCACATAAAATGTAGCGTTATTTTTTTAGAATTCTGGTAGTTTCATTTTGTGCAACCACAAAGTGTATATGGCGGTGAAAATGGTACAGCAGATATTAGGAACTTTGGATCATATATGGTGAAGAGACCACACATTATAAGAAATGGAGAAAATCCCCAAATCAGAGAATAGTCAAGCATATTAAAATTTAAGTTGTCTACCAATAGTAAAGGAAGTTTCTTCGTATAGATGTGTGAAGATATCCTTCAAATTTGTCCTTGATTGCCAGCTTGCATATCAGTTGGTTTGCAATTCCATTCTTCATTTCCTTAGTTTTAGCTAAAGTTTAGTTTAGTTTCCAGAACTTGTGTGCGCTCATCACTGGAGGTTTTCAAGAAGAGGTTGGACAACCATTTGTGTGAAACGCTATAGCATCGCCTGCTCGAGCAGGGGGTAAAAGACTACATCCCTTCCAACTCTGTTATTCTATGTTCTAGGTTATTGTCACCTGTCAATAAATTTTATCTAGCTTTTTATTTCTTTTTCATTAAGACTGTTCTATCTTAACTTCTCTCTAGTTCAGTTTCCTTTACAGCAGATATTCTTTGTAAAAACCTCTTCACCCATGTTTTCAATAAAAAAAATAAAATGAGCTCTCAATATTTAACTCTACTCATTCTAATTTATTAAAATTGGTTTCTTCCTACCGCGACCTCAATGCAATAATAGATTTTGAGAATAACAAGTGTGCATACTGCCAGTATCTGAGTTTCAATACACATCTTCAATTGGAAAGACTGCTAGTCTAGATAGAATATATACACCCAAACAGCCTCTGCCTTTAGAATTTAAAAAAAAGTTTTGTTCTTTAGAACTACAGGACAACAAAGCAAGAATCTTCCTGAATTGGAAGTGAGGTGTACCATCTGTCAACAGCTCTGGTGAACAGCTGGAATTAAATCAATAAGTGTAAATTGAGATCTAGTATCATCCTGTGAAATTCAAATAGGAACGTGACAAGTGTGCCTATTATTCCCAAAAGTATTGAAGATTGGTTTTGGAAGTTAGGGCAAAATGAGTGGACAATGGGGGTTAACATTTAAAAACTCATAAATTGAAAGCATCTGAAGATGATGTGTTGGTGTTAAAAGTCTTGCTGAAAAGGATAGAATTATTTCTGAGAAAATGAAAATTTGATATACTAGCTGTTACAATTTTAAAAAGAATGAATCTATAAAATGATGTATAGATAATGTTTATCACTAGAAGCATTGTCAAAAATGTATAAAGTCAGAAATGTAAACACACAGAAAAGTCTTTTTGCTATAGTTGATGGATTATAAAAAGCTAACAATTATTGGACTAAAATATATAATGTTAACTCAAAAAAATGTGAAAGTCGATATAGTGTAGACGAGAAATTTTTGTTAGGGTTTATTAACAAAAGTTTGGAAAAATGTCATGGTACTTTGTTCTTATATGATAATAGCATCAAGACTGCTATATGTTCAACACTAGAAGGCTATATTGATACCTACAATGGAAGAATGGTTGTTAAAGCTAATGGAAGCTTTATTGGAATTGGAAGCCCCTTTTGGGACTTTTTGCATGAACCAAAAACTGAAATACCACATACATATTTCATAGTTTTACATATGAAACTATATAAGTAATAGTTATAGATTATTTAAAAAAATAATGCTCTGCTATAATTGTAGAACAAGAGTTCCATTTAAGTTTCATGTATATCTGTTATAACAGAAATTGAAAGTCATTCTGTTTATATATTTTATTTTACTGAACCTCTATCTCTTATTTCTTTATTCTAGCTATTCTCTCTCTTGACTTTTACTTTCTTATTTATTTATTTTTTTAAAAAAATAATAATAAAGATATAGACATATAAAGGGAGATCCAAGGAAGTTCAGTGAAAAGAAGCAAAGGCTTTTTCATTATGAGAATTTTCAACCATTAGCTAGAATGCATTCAAATTTTGAGCTCTCTCTGTTATCACATACACACATTTTTTATTTCTCTGGACAAGTAAGGTATTATGTACAATATTTGGTTTTCTTAGTTTTAATTATATATAAATTTTGTAGCAGAGAACCTGCCCTAATGTATTCATTGGGTGATCCTGTAGCCTACTGAGAACACTGCATTTTGGATGCAGTGATTAAAATGCAGTGTTGCAGGAAAACTGCCCACAGCCAGGAGTTTGATCTTGACTGGCTCAAGGTTGACTCAGCCTTCCATACTTCCGAGGGTGGTAAAATGAGGACCCAGATTATTGGGGTCAATATGCAACTAATGATTTACATTGTAAACCTCCTAGAAAGTGCTGTAAAGTGCTATGGGGTGGTATATAAACCTAAAATGCTGTGCCGTGATGGCGAACCTATGGCAAGGGTGCCACAGGTGGCACGCGGAGCCATATCGGTGGGCACGCGAGCTTGCACCAGCTCAGCTGCAGTGTGCATGTGTGCGCCGGCCAGCTATTTTTCAGGCCTTCTGGGACCACAGGAGTCGGCAAATGGGTGGTTTCTGGCCTCCGGGGAGGTGCGGAAGGCCGTTTTCGCCCTCCCCAGACTCCTAGAAAGCCTCTGGAGCCTGGGGAGAGTGAAAAATGGTCCTTCCAACCCCACCATGCCAAAAGCGGGGGGAGCGCAGGGGTGTGTGTCATGTGCACATGCACGAGGGCAGAGTGCATTGAATTATGGATGTGGGCACGCGCTCATGTGACCCCCCCCATTTTTGGCACCCGATGGCAAAAAGGTTAGCCATCACTGTGCTATGCTATGCCATGCCATGCCATGCCATGCCATGCTATATACTGAATTCTAGAGGACCTGGAGATTGTATTATAGATTTTTTAAAAAGTTATACTCCAGAAAGGAAGCATTGATTGTAAGAGTTCTATTTCTCATAGACTAGGGTCCATTGTATGATGTCATGTAAAGCATCTCCAGAAAGATATTCAGTGGCAGGAATTATCCAACAATTATATCAGAGGCCAGGTCTGCAAAATCAGTAGACTTCTGGGAGAAGATATTTGAAACATTGAGCCTTTTGGTTTTTTTTTAAGTGATTCATGCTGCTACAAAAGTAAAAAAGAAATAAAATCACAACAATATAGGACTAACAAGCCAAAATAAGCACACCATATGTGTAAGCATACCAGTGTGCTTACCGTCCCTGTCCTACTGTCCCTAATTATATGTATTCATTTTATGTGTTTATGGCTATGTTTTGCTTATTTATATCCATTTATTTGTTCCATTTTTTTCATGTGTCCATGTCTATACTGATACTTGTTTCCTTGTACTTGTTGACAAAATAAATAAATGGCCAGGGTATGTTTTCCGCTATTATTAACAATCCTATTAATTTGCTTTCAGGGTACTATTTATATTATAATATCATTCTTTCCTATGCTGTAGTAGGTACTCTGCTATACATATACATTCTGTACAACTGTTGGCATTGGGTATCACATTCGATCAAATTAGTGCAGTCTAAAAAATTCCATAAGGGATTTTGGACTTTGGTGTTGTCATACCAACATAGATCTAAAGAAGCCATGATTACCACATTCAAGTCAGGGAGAAAAACATATTATTGGTCTTTGTGCAATTTCAGCTTCCTTGCCTCATGTTCCCTACACATGGGTACGCAGTTTGGGGCCTAAGCAATTTATGCAGCTTGCAGAATTTTTTATGTTCTCCCTCCTCTGTACTGAGCTGCTGATTTATTTTTGCATTCAGTAATGCAAATAGTATTAGTTTACGTCTACATGGTAGAGATGTACAGATGAGAGAGAAATTTGTTTATAGACAAGAGAAATAAATGGAGTTTAACAGGAATACATTTTTTTTATTCTGGATACATCCCTTGTTTGTTTTGACCTTTCCCATTTGCCTCTTTCCTCTGCTCACATATAGGGGTAAAAAACAAATCCCACAAAATCTGTCTCTCCAAGATTGGAGTAAAATGTGGCTATTGGAAAGAAGGATTGCAACTCTGATAGCAAGTTTGTTATTCATAGAATGATGCTCTCCCTCCGTGGGTCAGCAACATCTTTCAACCCCCTCGCCTATTATGATTTTAATTTAATATTAACGAGTTAAGAAAATCAAACTTGTAATCTTTTTTCAAAACATGTAATTTATTATCTGTGATTTTTTTTTTAGCATTTCACACAAAAATTACATTTGCACCAGCAAATCCTAGTAAAAACATCCTGCCGATATTTTACTGTGCTTTTTAATTGTACTGTGCAATTGGATAGACTCCTTTGATTGGATCAGAATTAGGTCAGCAATTGTAAGCATTTTCATTATATATTTATGCATTTTTCTTTCTCTGAGAGGAAAATACACACACCCAGCCACAGCAGCTCTGTGAAACATGCAGTTAAGGGAAAATATGAATCTGAAATGCAGGTCTCCCCATCTTACCGATTATGCATTCTTTTCCATTACAGAAGATGGCTGTCATTACTGAAAAAGTCTTTCAAAAGTCACCCATCCTTTTCTATGTGTTGCTTTAGCAATGCATACTTAACCAAGATAAATGTGTATCAAAAATGAATATATCTAGGATGAAAGTCTTAATAAGCTAAAGATTGGTGAAAGAGAATGATAGAAGTATAATATTTACATTGCACATTTGTCGATTTTTTTAGAGTTAGTCTAAATACATTGGGATTTCTTTGGGCTTGTCTGCTCTGGTTTTGAAATTAGTTTGAGCACCTGGATTAAACCAGTGGCTTTAAATCAGAAACCTGTTTAGAAGCTATTTGCAGATTTGTATACTTTTTGAATATTTTAGGAAACTGGATTTGATTCATGGAAATCTAGACATTATGATTAAGCAATTTTTTATTTGGAAATAGAAAATAAGTTACAGTCCTTGGCAAAATCTCTAGTTAATTTGCTACAGTGCTGTGTATAGGAAGAATGTTTTCATGTATATTTTTTCCCAAGACTCTAATGTTGCAACCACAGACTTGCTTGGTATTCTATGGATGACATCTTGGAAATTACATGGAGATATGTACAGTATGTTGTAATTTAATACACATGGAAAACTCAGGATTTGGGAAAGTTGCCAAATGATGCTACACCATCATGTTTTATAAATTAACTTGATTTAATTCTGTAGTTTTCATCTATGCTGGAATATTTAAAATTGAATTTAAGGCATAGGTACTCCAATTTTCCTCAGGAATCCTGAAGGAAGACAGATTTAAGCCCTTGCCTTTCAATCACAAATTTCGGGGAATGTCACCTTCTGTAGTACAACAGTTATATGAAAAAAAACGTATTTTTTAAACATGACAGTTTTAGATATTTTTAACTCCTGCCAAAAATAAGTGTAGTCCCTCAGTGGATCTGCATATTCAATTTGGGGATAATATTCAATTCCATAAGACTTATGGAAAGGATTTGATGCATCTGCATTTCCTACAAGAGAAAAATTAACAATGACTCCTAGTGAAAATCCAAACAAATTCATGTCCAATCATAAGAATCCTCTGATTGGTATCTCGTCCCGCAAATAAAGCATGATATATTGTTGATTTGATATTCTGTTTGGTAAAAACTAGCAACTAAAAGATGTAGAAATTCTCAGAACATCCAATGTCATTTTTAGAACGTTCTCTTTTCTGTTTTAGAGTAACAGCTGCTTTAAAAAATCCTCTAGATGATGAAGCACTAGACAAAATAGTCCAATCTGGGCAACTGATGGATGTAAATTTTTATTTTGATGCTGCTGGGAGTCTCTTGTCTCATTTGTCAGTGATACCGTTAAAGTACTGATTGATGTATGAGACATGGAAATGTCCATTTCCACTCCTAAGCAGCCCTTCCCTCAAGCTAAGTATCAATGGGGATTTTTAAAAGGCATTTTGTGCCTAAAAACACCACCAAAATGCAGGGGGAAAAGTCTAAAGATATCAGCTAAACCTAATCTGTGGCCTTTAGACCAGAAATAGGATGCTGAAGCAATATGAGATTGCAGATGTGACTGCAGTTGCTCATTTGTGCTCTAAAATATTGGTTGAACAGTTTAAAGGTATTCGTCGAAGGATCACTGTCACTTAAACTCACATATGGCTTTAATGGTTAGAAGTATCTTTTCAGAGCAATATAATATGCCAGCTATTACCCTATGTGGACAAAGATAGTTTTACACTATTTATTCATGGTCTGGATTATAAATCAACCTGTCTTTGAAAAACTATCCAGAAACTTCTGTTAGTCAGATATAGAGGGATTAGCTATTAACTGGAATTGGTTGCTAAAATTATATTATGGCATTGATTTACCATTCTCAGTAACTGCCAGATTGTTTCTGGGGCCAGTTCAAAGCACTCATTTTAATCCATAAATTCTGACTTTTGTATGGTCTGCTTATCTGAAACATAGTCTTATGTATCTTCTAATTGTTATAAAAGTATCATTAGCCATTTTACTTTGCTGCTACTTTTATTACATGCTTTTTTGGTCATTTCTATTTGTTTGTATGATAGGTTTATGACTTAATTTAACCATATACCATCCAGGGAATTTTACAGACAGTTTTTACGGACAGTTTAAAAATGCGGTAAACAAATAAAATAGTCCTATGTAAAACCAAACTGTATAGGAATTTTATATTAATGCTGTATGTATATGCATATCCATATCTATATATTCCACATATTGATTTCTTTTAATGTTTTCAAACTTCTTTTTTAGAGGAATGGAACGGAATAGAATAGAATAGAATAGAATAGAATTATTTATTGGCCAAGTGTGCATAAGTTCTCAGTATACATAGAAGCAACAAGTGATAAATCATGATTATAATCATCATAATATACATTCATCAGAAATAATAAGATACAACACTTACTGATAGTCATAGGATACTAAATAAGCAATCAATATAAATCATACTAGGATACTAAATAAAACAAATATAAATTGTAAGATATAAGCAAGATACAAGTTACAGTCATATGAATATAAGAAAATAGATAATAGGAAAGATGAGAAGAATAATAGTAATACATTCCTACTATGTAGTTTGGCAATGTTGTGGGAATTAGTTGTTTAACAGAGTGATGGCATGGTGGGGGGAACTGTCCTTGTGTCTGGTTGTTTTGGCGTGCAATGCTCTATACCATCGTCTTGAGGGAAGAAGTTGAAACAGTTTATGACCAGGATGTGAGGGGTTCATGGATATTTTCACAGCCCTCTTTCTGGCTCGTGCAGTATACAGGTCCTCAGTGGAAGGCGGGCTAGTAGCAATTGCTTTTTCTGCAGTTCTAATTATCCATTGAAATCTGTGTCTGTCTTATTTGGTTTCAGTGCCAAACCAGACAGTTATAGAAGTGCAAATGACAGACTCAATAATTCCTTTATGAACTGAATCAGCAGCTCTTTGGGCAGTCTGAGCTTTCTGAGTCGGCACAGGAAGAACATTCTTTGTTGTGCTTTTTTGATGACATTTTTGATGTTAGACGTTCATTTTAAATCTTGAGATATTATAGAATCTAGAAACTTGAAGGTTTCTACTGTTGATACTGTGTTGCCTAGTATTGTAAGAGTATTTTCTATAGTTTTGAGTGTGAAAAAAAAGAGAAAGTCTTCACAATATAAAATGATTGTTTTTTTCTTTTAACTATCCAATCAGATACATATTTTAGAGAATTAGAAGATTTCATTTTGATTTAATGATGTTTATATTTGTAAATATTTTATTAAAAGTGGGAAGCTATGCCTGTTTCTTGATTTGAAGAAGTGAAAGTAGCTTTAACTAGTCCCCTCTGCTTTTAGAACCTCTATGTATTGGCATATTTATATCTTTTTTCCTGTGTCCTTTGGTTTATAGTACTGTTTCATCAATGCATGCATTAATGCACTAGAAAAATGAAGATTGACAAACGATCATGGCAAAGCAATAAAAGCCACACATTACTGTCTGCCTGTACCGGAAGAGCTATATTCTAGCCTCACCGTGTGAATTGTAGCCATTTTAAAATTACATACATATATTTTGCTGGCAGTTTCCTTGGACACAAATGACCTTTGAAATGACACTTGCCAAAGATCAACAGATGCAGCAAAGCTTGAACAGAGTTTTCTGATCTTTGGTCTTGATATGTCTGCTGTGTTCCCAGTCATAGTTTAGGATGTTGTAGAATCATTTAACTGCATCAAATGCATTAATGTTTCACCATATTACCCCAACATGTGGTAATATAGCTAAGTATTAAGTTTAGCTGTCCAGTTTTGCACTCTGCCTATAATTATTCTTCAGATACTCCCCACTTGAATATATTGCTTTATCCAACTTTCCATTGTAAATAATGGGAATTCAGATGTCTTAAAACAGTTGCTACCTAGTAACCTCCCTACAAACTATAAGCAACTGCCATATTTTTCTGTGGAAGCTGTTTAGAATTATTTGTATTGCTAAAAGCAATTGCTATCAGACAACACAAAAGCTGTCATATTTATCATTGAAAAAACCCTGATTCATAATTCACCATTAATAAAATGTTTCCTTGAAATTAGACTGGCTATTAGGGCTATCTATACATATGCGTACACACACAAACCTGCCCCAGAACAGTTTGGCACTTGAGATGAGAATTTTAATTATATTCTGATGAGCTTAAGGCAAAACTGATATTTTCTAAGAGGATTATTTATTTTATTAGTTATTATGCTAAGCATGGATAGCTTAGCATATGAGTAACTTATGAGTAACTGAATAATATATAGATCAAAGCATTGCCAGCAGACCTTTCATTCAAACATCACTATAATTTTTAAAAGAAAACCTAATATTTTATAGTGCTTTCAAGTGTTCAGACTTTGAATCCCTTATCTTCAAATACACAGCACTTTAAACATAAATAGAAAGTATCAGTTTTTTCAGACTGCCTCTTTATCCTTCAGAATTACCAAATCCTAAATGAACCTTCAGGAATGCTCAGATTCAGATTTGGTTTCTTACTGAAGAATTCTGTATGAATTTTGTTTGAACTACTTTCTTGATTCTGCACATGTCTAGAAGAAGGGGAAGAGAAAGGGAAAGGAAATGGGGAAAAAACCCATCCAATCCATGCAAAAGCAGACAAAAAGCAATTCAGTGTACAAGTAGGTATGGATACAGATGAAGTTTTTGTTAAGAGTACTGATAGCAGAGCAATTTAAATTTATGTTTTGAAAAGTACTAAAGATAGCGTGGCTATAAAATAAAAAGCCAAGAGCAGCCTTGTGGATAGGCTGTAGATGTGCAGCTGACAAATGAAAACGAAAGCTAAACATTTCAATTAGATTCCCACATATGGCAAGATTTATTACAGAACATCATTTTGGTAAAAAAAAGTCAGCTATACTCTCTGAACTGAAATCGCTATACAAAATTGTAACACAACATCTATAGAGGCCATACAATTACAACACTTATAAGTGATGCCCTCAGAATTACCATTTTTTTAAAATGTTCATAATGAAATGAGTATCAAAGCTTGCAAAGCTTGAGATCTCAAGGCCAAGATTACTAGTTGTAAAACATTATGCAAACCCTTGGCTTATTTGGTTAAATGAGAAAAATATAGACAAGACAGAAAAGATACATCTTGGAGATTGAGAAATTCCCTGAGGGTGGGCTCCAGGATGACTCTGAAAGCTTGGAAGAACAAACCTCTGGTCCTAGGAACTGATTCAGATTGGATCCTGCAACATTTCCCTGGGACACAAAGATTTGCTTTCATTTGTGGCAGAAAAGATATATAAATATTTGAGTGTATAATCATTTTATAAAACTATATTAGACATTTGGGCAGCAGCCCATCTATTTATTACACATTCTCATTTAAAAAACATTATTCAACTAAATGTACCTAATTATTAAAGACAATTATTAAAGACAATATATAATAAATATTAGAAATGCAGGGAATAGTATTGAGTTTTCAAATTATTTTTAAAAATGAAAGATTTTGAATTCTTTGCAAATAATCCAAATAAACCTCTCCCATCTCTTTCTCACAAAAAGATGCATTGCCCTAAAGTTGGTATTCAAATATATATTGGTTTCTCTTTAATGTTTTATCTCATTTTTATCATAAGTGATAAACATAAACTCATTACATTAATGCATTTATAGTGCTTACAGATTTGACACATACCCTATTTATTAAGGCCAGTTTTGCATATTTGTCTCTTCTGAATTATCTTTGTTTTCATTTTTTCATTATTGTTCAGAAACTTTCTGGCCTTGATTATATATGTACAGTATCTATATGTCAGTGACCTTATATGTAATAAGAATGCTGCTTAATGAAAATCTGAGTTGTGCTTTAGCATACTAAATATTTATTAGATACACGTTTACACTGGTAATACTAAACTCACATTCTTTAAACTTTCATTTCAATATTCATCACAATCAAGAATAGAAATGATCTAAAATCTAAAAGTGTGTAATTGCATAAAATATTTATGTTTTTATTTGGTAAACTTTTCTATATGTGATAAAAAAATAGAAACAACTTAATGATCCTGAGATCAGAGCTGATATGAAAGTATTAAGTTATAAAGCAAATTTGTTACATTCCCTGAAAGAGTTTCAAGAAATTATGTGATTTGGTTTTTATGAAACACCTCCTGGCTAAAATGAGGAATTGTTGATTACATTATTGACATTCTTCAAATAAATCTATAAATATGCAATTACTAAATCCAAGCATGCTAGGGATTTTTAATGCATATTCCAATGATGGTTTTTGGTTGCCTCCAGCCAAGTAAATAAAAAATTGAAGTTTTAGACTATTCCTGATAAAGCTATATTAAGAACACAGCAATGATTGTAGACAGCTGTTTCAACAATCTTTGTTACTAGCCAAGATCACATCAGAAAATAATATGTTGGATATTCTTCCTATAAACACTAACTTTTTTCTTATTTTGATGGGGAATGTGACCTGAATTAAGAACAAAATAGAGACTGTAATTCAAACGAGAATGAGAAATCAAGTGATACTGCCAGAAAAGCTCAGTATGTTTTATATTATTAATATGGTTTGTCACACAGACAGCCAGATGTTCAGACTGAATTTTGCATTTTTATCCACCTATTGAGTCCTTCCCAAGGACCTCAGATAGACAGATCTTGATGTCTGGTGGTCTTAAAGGTATCATCCCGAGAGGTGGGCTAAACGGAAACTGAGGGGTTTTTTATTTTCATGTCTTGTACATCTTGTCTGGGGGGGTTCCAGGGTGGAGGAGGGGGGTGAGGGTGCCCGGGGGGGATCCAGGGAGGGGGAGGAGGACAAAAG
>JANHFK010002833.1:31761-43546 GCA_036250565.1 Sibynophis collaris | reverse complement strand
ACGTAATCTGTATGAACATCCTGTTGCGTGGAGTTTATCTGCCTGTGAAGAGCAATTCCAACGCTCGGAACAGAACAACAGTCCTGAGCTTCCTTTTGCCAATTGAGCCTGCAATACTTCCTGATGTCATCAATCCATCTTGTTTCAATCCAGTCTCTTTCGTGGATGCTTTTTATCAAGTGGGATTCATTCTAAGACTGCAATGGTCCAACTGCCATCAGTTCTTCTTGCTATATGACCAGCCCATTTCTGATTCAATTCTTTTACTCTCTTGATGTTTTCTGATCCATGTGAAGCAGGGATGGGTTCTACTTACCTTCGTTAGCAGTTTGCAACAGGAGCATGCATGTGTGCAGAAGCTTCTGCGCATGCGCAGAGCATCAGTGATGATGTCCAGGCGGGTGGGTGAAACCTCCCGCTGCCATTACTACCGGTTCTAAGAACCGGGCAGAACCGGTAAGAACCCACTACTGATCTGCAGGTCTTTCTACCTTGTCTTGTAATGCTGAGAATGTGTCTTTCCATGGCTCTTTGTGCCACTTTTGTATCAATTGTGAGGTTAGTGTTCCTGTTTTACTGGCAAATGTTAGAGCAGTAGCACATACCAATCAAATACTTTTCTCTTCAGGCATAGGGGGAGGTTGCTCTTGAAAATTATGCTTAGCTTGGAAAATGCCTGCCATATTTAATAACTATTCAATTTCATACACACACACACACACACACACACAGAGTGTATATGGCAATACTGAAGATTCAAAATGGCTTTGGTCAGGTCAGCATATGCATGTATTTGCTTTAAACTAAATTTGTATATCGGTGATTGCATGATCTGCAGATGCCATACACTCACTAACTCATTCACTCACTCACTCAATCAATCAATCAATCAATCAATATATTTGAATTTAAAAACTTAGGACTCAGAGTCTTTGAGGTATTTTAGTAATGATAAATTTATTAAAACATTAAAAATGATGCTAACTGGCATCATTTGGCATAAGCTTTCTTATAGCATATTGTGTTTTAATATTACAATATTACGTTGCTTTCAATATGACTCAAATGATGGTTTTTTTCAGTTCATGTGAAGGGCAACTTGGCCTTTATCGTACAATTAGGTTTTACATTTAGCTATAGCTTTCCATTGTATATTGCTGAAATACAGGGAGGAATTTCATTCAGAAAAGTAAATAGTAGAGAGGAAATTAAACATGTTCACCTTTACACAATTTTTCGGAAAATAACCTGTTGCAAATTCATCCTGTGTTAAATTTTAATATATATTAGTTGATGTTCAACTTGTAATATATTTTGTTAAATATATACTTAAAGGATGTATTAGTATAATGTTTTTACCCCTAAAGTAAATAGAATTCTAAATTTAGCATGGATATATGTCTACAGTATAAATACACATCTTTTGTGTGATTATTTAGGAAATAAATATCAAGATATTATTCCTAGTAGAAAATTTGTTTTTGAAATCCCTAAAGGGAAAAAAAATACAATAGTGGTTTTGGGAAAAATGATTAGAGGGGGAGGGGAGTGCTGACTGTCAGCATCAAATAGGCCCAGTGTCCTCAAGATGAGGATGAAGGAGAAGCAGAAATAGCCATCCTTCAGGAAGAAGTTGTGTCTTAATGAGCCAATTGCAAAACAACAAGGTCCCAGGTGTTCATACAGCTCCACAAAATAGCTGAGGCCTGTATCCCATCAATGCCTCTTTTTTCCTAGGCAGTGATATAAGAGTTATGGTTGTTTCTTGATATGTGGGAAAGTTACATTGTTGTTTTATTCCGTTCTTAATTCTATTATTGTTCATAAGTTTGTAAATTGCTTGCAGTCATTTGTGACTGGAGCAGAATATGTTCCTTGTGTAATAAATTTAAGTAACTAAATACCACTACCAAGGGCAGTATTCTGTTTATGACCAGAGAAATAATACGGTAGAGCAGAACTCCAGTAGTTCTGGCTTGTAAAAGATGTGACAGATCAACTATTATTTCTTACATGGTTGCAGGTATTCCTTTGTTTTACTCTCTAGCTAGCTGACGTGGTTTCATAACTTAGAATCCTTGGAGATTTTTGAAACCCATAAATTCGAGGAATTATGGAGACTAAATGAATTTATCTTTTTGAGATGAAGATATTCATTAAGGATATCATAAAAGAACAATGTAAGGAGGTGATGGAAATATCTGACTGTATGGATCGTATAGAGCAAAAACTGGAAAATATAATACGAGGACAAACAAGTATAGATCAGAACTACAAGGAAAGAATGGAAGAATCTGAAAGAGTGGAGGAGACAGCAGAATTGGGAAATTAACAACAACAAGAAGAACAATGAGAGGATAATAGTTAAATTAAAGATGAAAAAAGGATTAGAGCAGAAGGAAAATATTTTAGAAGACATGAAAAAGAAATGGGAGAAACAGGAAGATATTTGGGAGAAGAGGGGCTAGAACAGATAGTCATAGAACAAAGCAATGAGGGGAAAAGACAAGGGGAGAGAAAGCTAGAGATTATAGTCAAAATACAGATTTAAAGGCAGATGAAATAAATTTATCTTTGAGTTTTAAGACAAAGATATCCAAGGATTCTAAGTGAGGAATTGATGCAATCTGCTTTCTTCAAGCTTCAAATTCTCTTTGGTGTATTGCTTTCTACCTGATACTAGGCAGCATGGCAAATGGATTATTTCTTGAATTGAAAATTCAGGGTTACTAACTGTAATACTGAATGGTAAAGATATAAATAAGCAAAGGTATAAATAAAATAATACCAACAAAAACAAAAAATAATTGGTGTAAGATTGCAATATCTGTGGTCCTTGGTTAGATGCTTAAAAAAACAGTATTACATTTTTTAAAATTGAACTTAAAAATTATCTGGAAAGTGGAGAATGTGAATGACTGTATTATGGAGTGTGACAGGAAAAGGACTACATAATCTGTAAATAGGTAGTGTGTTAAATGAGAAGTGTGCTTCTGTTCAGAATGAGAAGCATTTCTCAGCATTAAATTCAGATGAGCTTCTTAAGAAGGACTTAAAAAACTCATCAGAGTGCAAATGTGCTTAATGGTAATGACAAGTGCTTATGCAAATTAACTGCTAGTACTCTTCAACCAGAGGCAATTAATGCTTCATGCTGTCTGGTGATTTTACCCAACAGGAATTACCAAAAAGCTAATATCTCTTATACAGTATGCATTGCTAACATTTTAGTGTAGATGACAGCTAAGACCATTGCTTCTATACTGTGTCCCAAACAGGTCATCAGGGAGTCACCCAATATCTGCCTTGAGCAACACCATTATTTTCTCAGTTGGAGTCAACTTGTAAGAAACTGATGACTTCTCAAATAAACAAATGTGCAAATATCATAACAAGAGAGATTATTTGCTTAAGCAGCAGAATCCAGAATTTTTGGGTTATTAAGTGAATAGGCAAAAAAGGATATTGTTTCAATTTTTTACCTCAAAATTAATACAAAAATTAAAAACATCTAAGGCTAATGATGCAAGACAAACAATACTAGGGATGGTATTAAATAAAATTATCCAATAGATGATTTTATCAAAAAGAATACTTATTCCCAACTATCAATATGACGTTCATTCTAAAATAATTGCTACAAGAACCTGGCTACAGATAAGATGGAGTGATTCATACTTGAATCACTAAAGATCCTGAATAATATAGGAGTGTTTAAGCAGTATGTCATTTAAAAAATACTTTAGGACTGAAGTCAAAGAAAGCTAAATGTAGTTAGCTATCCTCTAGGATGGCTTGTAATGATAATGTGGATATTATTTGTTACCATTCCATGCTCCTTGAGTTTCCATACTATTGGTTTTAATGAATGTAATCATCAAGATGAAGATTTTAAATATTTGTCTTTTTTAGGACTGTGATTTTTACAAGATCCCCAACTTTGTTCACCTTATATTTATGAACAAACAAACTGGAGATTTTTATCTAGTGGTGATAGTATTCTGACTCTGCACTCACAGCTATCTCTCTATCCTAGACTGAAAAGGACAACTATTAGGATAATAGAAGTGTAGGAACATTCAAGATATGGTTTCTACACTCACCAACTGATTTGATTCCTACTCATACATAGGTAAATGCATTTACATACATTTTATAGTAACTTAGGACTTTTCATTGAATAAAAATATATCAGGGCAGGTTGATAGTGAATATATACAGTAAAATAGTCTTAATTATAAATATATTTTCTCTTGTGGCTTTTCATTTTATATTCAAATATTTTTTTTTAGAGAAAATACAAATCTTATCAAGAAGTATGATTCATTCATATGACTTTTCAGTAAAACTGTGTTCATACATTATATTTTTGCACATATCACAGTGAATTATTAACTCTGTATTAAAAACCTAAAGTGTAAATGGGACAAGATTTTTTCTGGAAATGTAATTATTATTCAGCTAACAACAGCTGCAGCTTTTTCTCAGATAAACAATACTATGTTCTGGCATTATAATCCACTAATTGCATACACTATGTATATTTTTTCTCAGATAGGGAAGTTTAAGCACTGCACAATTTAAGATTAATTATACATAGCTTTATGCATGTAGAATTTATTTTACAAAGTCCAGCCTACAAAGCTATGGAATTAATGTAATGTTTTAGGTATATAGGATTATAGGAAAATTATTGTGATCATTCTAAATGAATTCTGGAAGAAAATGGTGTTTAAAGTGCTAATTAACCCTACACTATGTAAAAATATTATTGATACAGAATTATATAATGGCTCTGTGAAAATATTTTGTTTAAAGCAGTGATAAATTTTCACTTTCATGTTTTCTGAGACACTTTAATTTTCATTGCAAAAGAAATCTTGTAATAAACAATAGTAATTCCTGAATTATAAAGGTGTACTATAGTATACTATTTCTGTCCAATCCTCAAACTTCATAGAATAACAGAGTTGGAAGGAACCTTGGAAGTCCTGTAGTCCAATCCCCTGCTCAAGTAGAAAGCTCTACATCATTTCAGACAAATGGTTGTCCAATCTTTTCTTAAAAACCTCCAGTGTTGGAGAACTCAAAGCTTTTGGAGGCAAGTCATTCCATTAATTAATTGTTCTAACTGTCAGGAAATTTCTCCTTAGTTCTATTGTTCTCTCTTTGATTAGTTTCCATCCATTGCTTCTTGTCCTGCCTTCAGGTGCTTTGGAGAATAGGTTGACCCCCTCTTATTTGTGGCAGCCCCTTAGATATTG
Source organism: Sibynophis collaris (assembly GCA_036250565.1). NCBI lineage: Eukaryota > Metazoa > Chordata > Lepidosauria > Squamata > Sibynophiidae > Sibynophis > Sibynophis collaris. Next base: position 38,282 of record JANHFK010002833.1, on the reverse strand, counting down.
GAACACTGCTATCATGTCATCTCTAGTCCTTCACATAATACTCATATAAAATATTCAATAAATTAATAATAAATAAAAATACTCAAAATGTGAGATGGGTTCTTTGTTACTATATTTCTGTGTTTTGTGTGTATATTTGTAACGTCTGAAGACAGCTAAGTAATATGTACTTCATGTACATAAGGTACACTTTGTGTACCTTATGTACATGTAATTTTTTGAATATTTGAAAAGTGTTCAGTAATATGAGTCTCTTCCTATTTATAAAGTACATTCTTTTCACTGAAATTTACAGGACTATTTAATAAGTCTCTCTCTCTGAGAACAAACTAAGAATATTTGTAAAACTTTTTTTTATATGAACATTGTGGTATTGAAGGAAATAAAAATGCATGGAAACACCATATTTTTGTAATTTGATGAACATTCATATAATTCATACTAGTTTATATATTCCAATATTTGGGTAACTGTAATGGAATGTGAATGACCTTGAGGAACAAAGGGAAGAGATGCTACCTAGGAAACAATCAGGCAAGAGATGGAGGAACCTCCAGTTCCTTAATCATTAAAGAAACTTAACAACCTGCCTTGATGGATAAAGGGGTGACAGGAAATTTGCACTTTCAGATTTCCAAGATTTTCTTAATGTAGCATTAAAATAAAGTAGAATTGGTTCATCTTACGTGTCTTTCATATACATATTTCCTGTCTGGTTTACCTGAGAGGGCTGACAACAATCTTCCAAGTCTCCCAATTTCTTCCAAAGAGAGGAATTTTTAAGAATGGCCTCCAATCCTCAAAGAACCTTGCTTAACTGCTGAGCATCTGGAAACTGCATTGTTTACTGTGGGGCCCCTGGACATATAGCCAGATCATGCCCAGTAAAAGCATCTGTGCCAATCACAACAATAAGATGCAGAACTTGTAAATCGATGGATTCTGAAGCCAGCAAATGCCCACCTTGCTCCCAGACAGTATCTCAAGAAACTTCACCAGCTTTACACTTTGGAACTTCAAAACAGGATTTAAAAAGAGTTTAAGAAGAATTCAGATGACCAAAAGAGACACGCATGCTTAATTTCTCCTATTATCGTTACTTTAGTTTACAGGCAGTAGGTGGAATTTTCTGGTCTTGTAGATTCTAAGGCAACTAATAATTTCATCATTATAGAAACAATACAGAAACTAAAGTTGTTAAATAATTCTTCCAAGAGGTGAAGAGAACTTCAAGTATACCAGGAGACCAAGACAAGGAAAATGATTCAGCTGCTTCCACATCAGCCACACAAGACATGAGAAGGGGAGATCAGCAAATTCCTGAGAGACAGGCAGCTGCCACCTCAACTGGAGCAGATGATTTTTGAGGTGCCTTGTGTGCTTGCAAGGAGTTGCTGGGAGAACAGGAGAGCAATACAGCCATGCTTTGTTCTTGTAGCCCATAACCTATTTTTCCTGGGAACTAAGAAGGGCAAGATGAGTTTGAAGGGGAGAAAAATGTAATAGAATGTGTGGGTGACTGTGGGGAAAGAGTGGAAAAATGATACCTAGAAAACAATGACAAAGGAGAGATAGGAGTCCCCAGTGACTTAATGCTCTAAGAAAACAAAACAAAGGAAGCACTTGTATTAATGGATCAAGCATTAAAATGTTGTGATGAGAAGATTGTGCTTTCAGACTTGCAAGTCTTTAATGTAGCCTTACAATAAAGTAGAATAAGTTCATCTTGTCGTGTTTTCTGTCTGACTTACCTGGGAGAATTGACAGTAACTGGTGGTGGTCTAATCACAAGAATCATATAAAGTACGGAAAGGAGTGGCAGCATCAGGGGGGAGGAGTCAATGAAAGGATCAATCTAGAATCTCTACATAACCACCAGTAGACTAAGTCTAACCCCCTTTGAATTCCCTTGATCCTTAACTAATTCTTAGAAGGTGCTAACCATTCATTAAGAATATTCCTGTGCTTAGGCATAATTAGCAATAAATTAGTTTAATTGGATCTTCACATTTGGATCTGATCTTTCATCTCAACACATGGGTTGGTGGCTAGTGATTACTGAATCCGATTCTCCTACACTAACCACTACTCACCATGTTATTTTTTGCAAGCAAAACGGGGTTTTGTTTGGTTTCTTCCTGTGACAAGTGTCACATTATTGCAATTTGCAGCATGCTGGAGCTATAGAAATAAATTAGGAGTGAGTTTTGAATGGGAACCTTGTCTCATTTGTTCCTCTTTACATAAAGAGGATTGTCTGATTATTTGGATGACCCAGAACCATCTAGTAATACAGAATCTGTTGCACAGTTTCAGAAAAATTGCTTTATTTATATAGGTTAGTATAGTTTATGTCTTTCATAGCACCTGTTACCTGCATTTTTTTGATTAAACATGTCAGAGACTAAGATATGCAAATCATTTATTTAACAGTCAAAGTTTGGCCTTCCACCTGCAGGTTAGAAGGGATTTCAGTCATTTTGAATTTTTAAATCAATAGTTATTCAAATACAGGCAATTTTAAAGCAAGCCTGTAATCACTGTCATACTAAAACCACAGTTATAAAATATACAGTATTTATATTTACTTAATTGTGCCAGGAATGAATACTTTCAGATTCTGCTGTTTCAGTGACATTTAAGAGATTATTTTATGTGCAGAGAGAATTTTTTAAAAGTAGCATGTTTTTTTTAAAGGATTGCAGGTGCCAATTTCTGAATACCAATCATGTTTTCTGCAATAGTTTTAATATAAAATTCTGTACTTTATCTAGATATATTAAGTGATCATGTGAAATTCACAAAGGTATTAAAATAAAAGCTGAAAGGAAGTCATATTTAATTCAAAATAGATTTTTATGTGCACCTACATTTTCCCTTTGGCTTTGCATGAATATAAAGTATTTTGACCTGATTCCATAAGTAAGAGGCACTTTTTTGTGTGTGAAAACATCCTTTACATTCTATAAGAATTCTACACACCCCAAGAATGGGAAATCCCTGTAGAAGTTGTTCTTATTTTATGCAAATCTACAGTGATCATGCAATCATTTAAAGATCTACATCATATCAATCACATTGAATAGTCAGTCAAAGGTTCTACAATGAAAATATTAAAGATGAGAAGAAATCCACGCAGATTGCAGAAATGCACTTTGATATATGAGCATGTCTGAGTACAATGCTGAAAATAATTTAAAGCAGAAATGAAACCATATATTCCACCAGCAGAGTAAATAAAGCAAACACTCCCTAAGGGGCTCTTTGCAGTTGGGTAGGGAGCCCAAAGCATTATGGGAAAATAGTGTTATTATAAACCAGAACAAACCATAACCTATATTTATGGATGCATCTCTGCCACTTTGTTCCTGTTAGAGATAATGATGAAGTATGGAGATAGTTCTACTGATTTGCTTTATAGTATATGTGTTATTTTAGTAAATAAATGATGGAAAAAGAAAGACAGGATGAAAGCAACATTAATAACAAGTATTAGCCCAATGGACCCTCTTGCATTTGAACAAACATATTGTTAGTGCCAGATCTTGCACATCTAATAATTAACATTCACTTTTGAAACTAAAAAGCCATTTTACACATTTGAATCTGAAGGAATAACACAGTGGCCTTTCATACTTTCAACTTTGTCTTACCATAGCATGACTCAACATCTATTTTTATGTTGTGTTCTCAAAATGTCTTCACCCATTTCTCAATCCATATAAATCTATGAAATCAGTGTCACAATTAGGTTACCCCAGGAAAGCTGGATCAGCCCAGGATGTATTGGCTACATTAAGCTACTGAAAAGTCACCTCAAACCAGGGACTATCTGGTTTGAGCGGCAGGAATACCCCCACATTTCAAATCAGTACCTATCACTTTTTTTTACCTGGTTTCAAAACAATCTTGGTTTCAAAGATTTAGTTTTGAATGGGGATCAGTCCAACTTATTTTTGCAAGACACTGGAGAGTTATGTGATACAGTGAGAAAGAGACTCCTGTGATTCTTTATACCCTTTCACTAAGCTTCTGAAAAACTGGTAAAATCATATCAAAAGTAGCCTAAACAAAGATTTGGTGATATTTCAGAAGAGCACTAAACCTGTATTCATAAGTAGCTTGCAGGAACATCAATAGGTATTGGACACCTTTCCAGTAAAGCCAGATCATTCCCCATGTCTATCAGTTGTTTTTCAGTTCCATGGCATCAGCAATCATGCATGTAAATTGAGGGCTTCTCCCTTGCCTTGCTGCCTTCCCAACTCTGACAAATGATCCTGACGTGTTAACTGGAAAAGTGAAGAAAGATAAAAATTTATTTGCCAGGTTTTTAATCTGCCGCTCCATGGGATCACAGTGACAGTTAATACAGCCTACAATTGCATTTGCTTTTTTGGCTGCTGCTGCACACTGCTGCCTCATATTTAAGTGATTGTCCATTAGGACTCCAACATCTCTCTCACAGTTACTGATATTTGAGCCAGTAATTTGTACCTGTTCATGTGATTTTTTTTGTCCAAGTGCAAAACCCTACTTTTCTGTACATTAAATTTCATTTTGTTACATAAGGTCCAATGTTCAAATCTATCAAGATCCATCTGGACCTTGAACCTATCTTCTGGAGTGTTAGCTATTCCTACCCATTAATGTTATCTACAAATTTGATGAGTTCCCTTATATTCCCTCATCTAAGATGTTTATGAAGATGTTGAAGAGTATTGGCTCTAAAACAGAACCTTAGAGTACCCCACTGCTTATTTTCTTCCATGTAGACGTAGTTCTGTTGAGTGTGATTTGTCAGCCAGTTACAAACCCATCTGATGTGATGCTGTCTATCTCACTTTTTTTTTAGCTTACCAAGAAGTAGATTGTGGTCTACTTTGTCAAATGCCTTACTAAAAGCCAAATATACAATGTCCACTGCATTTTGCTGGTCCACTAATTTAGTCATGTTGTTATAGAATGAAAAAAGGTTTATTGGCATGATCCATTTTTGACAAACCCAGGTTTGTCAGTTCTTTTTCAGTCTTCTAGTAGTTCCCTGATGCTCCAGGATCTTTGAAAGATATGATTCAATCATTCCAAAGTCAACATAGTTTTATACTGATTTAAGGCGCTAATGGATAATATTAACTGAGCATGGAAAAGACCCCATAACTGTTTCTAGAGCAAATCAATCACCTTTGCACATTCATTTCTAAAATTATTTGTACACATTAATATTGTTTAACTATTAGCTTCCTAAATGTTCATTTTGGAAAGCTTCTGGTAGCAATATTTATCTTCCTGGGAGGTTTGTGTCAAAGCCAAAATGTTTGAACGGAAATGTATCTGCATCAACATAGACATATGCATGCACAAAATTTTCCTTAATGTTTGCTTTTTACTGCCTTAATATTTTTGGCAATAGTTCAGTTGATTTATTTTAATAATACAAAATGTATGAATATATGATGTATTCATTTCATGTTTATTTTTCCTAGAATAAATTCACTTTAATATTATCCATATCATTAAGATTTTGCATAAATAAAATAATTGATTAGAGTTATTGAGTCTGAACATTACTAGTTTTTGAGAAACTTAATTGCACTGATACAGATTATTGTAGCATAATATAGATTCAGAGAGAAAATGGAAATCAATCCATAAACAATTTAAAAGCTGTTCACACAAATTTATACTTGGATTAATATAAGCATCTTTCAAATTACCTACAAGGAAGTATTTGCCAAGATTTTTTTTAAAAGGATGATCCCCAGAATACATTACACTGTTCAATATCTCATGTTATAAAAAGGGGCTATGCAGAAATCCTCAGACAGAGGAGAGTCAGGTGAAGCAAGGAGATTCACCTATTGTTTTACATGTTTAATGTTTTATTTATAAACATCATAAATATTTATCAGAAGGAGGAAGGGCACTTTGCCTCCTAGTTTAAAGAGAGAAATATGAAAAGCTTAACCTAGTTTCTCGAAGTCTTACCATACTTGGGTAAGATGATTCAGAAAGTTGTAGCTTTTCAACAACTGGAACTCCTCCAAGATTATTGTGATCCATTTTCAGCTGGCTTCTAGATTGGCCAAAGGGTTGAGAATGGCTTGGTCAGACTGAAAGACTACTTTTGAGGAGCAAAACAAAGGGTGTGGCCCTGATTCATGACCTGTCCATGGGTTTTGATATTACTTGCAATAGTATCCTTATGGATTTCCTCTGAGATTTGGGAATAGAGAATATTTCTATTACTATGAATCGAATGAAACTATCATAGGAAATAATCAAATAATTTGACATTGAGTGCTTTTAGTATGCTGATGGTATATTTCTCTGTGACATCTTTAGGGAGAAATGGCATCACTCCTTGAATGCTGGCATTCAATAATGGATAGGATGAGAAATACTAAACTGAAACTAAATCTCAGCAAGATAGATATACTCATTATGACAGACCATAATTTCAAATAGGTGGTTGATCTGTTGGTTCTGAATAAAATTAGATTCTCTCAGAAGTAGCAGGT
>JANHFK010002833.1:19332-31661 GCA_036250565.1 Sibynophis collaris | reverse complement strand
AATAAAATTAGATTCTCTCAGAAGGAGCAGGTGTACTGTTTCAGAACCTCAATCATTTTCTGGTTTCCCAGACTAATGCAGTGCCCTTTTATCAGCTTTAAATTATATGCCAACTATATTTTAGTAAAATAATGCTCTTAAAATTATAGCGCATATGCTAGCATTATAAATTTATGTTACAACAGGTGTGCTCTGTTCTTTAGAATTTAAAAATGGGGGTAGGCATCACTAGAGCAAAGTAAATGAATGATTTCAAGAGACTGCTAATAGATTTTAAAGCCTTTTTTTAGTAATTCAAGCATTGTAGATTTATTCTCAATAACAAAATGAATTATCAAGAAAGAAAGCCAGCTATCAGATGATGATAGGAAGTCCAAAGACAGCTGTCAGAGACAATCTTTAATGGAGATAATCTGTAATTGAATGAAAAATAGGACTTCAAACTTTTCCTTTCTTCACTTCTATTTTATAGACAATATAGGATTATAGTAGCACTGTAATTTTAGTTGCAATTATTGATGATGCTTCATCAATTTACAGTATTCATTCTCCATGATGGGCATCATTATGATGTTCCTGTTTGTACCCATAACATGACCATGCCATAACATCAAGGAGTGCAAGAAAACTATTGCAATGGTGGATCACCAATTCTGTATCTCTTCAGAGTCAGATCCTTCTTGGAATTTCTCTGAACAACATGTGTTTTGATATGCACATCACATGTCATAAGCATATGTTGCTTTGAAAGAGTGTACCACTTCCATCTTTTAAAATTTTGCTATTAATTTATACTAACATTAGTAGCACTCAAGCTTAACTATATTAATGTGTAGTATATGGGATTGTCTTTGTATCTGTGTTATTGTAACATGTACATCTGTTTCTAAAATGCTTCTCAGGCATTGAGTCAATGTATTTAAATAGCCTACTTACTGATTGGAATGAGCAATTTACACTTAACAAGCATGTTGAAATGCTTCCTGTTCAAAATGGGCTTTTTTACTTAAGGTAAAGTATCCATATCAACACACTAAATAGACACTTTTACATCTACACTTACAATAAATCTCTTAATCTGTAAAGATGGATTATGACTGCTTCAGTTTTGTAGCTCAAACACAATCTGCCAGGTCCTTTAATGGAAAGTAATAAAAAGTGTAGCATAAAAAGTGAATTAATTAAACTGAGTAATGCACAGAGGACTCAAATGTGTATTTAACTGCTACTTTTACTTTTACAGGAATCTAAAACTGTATATTTGTCACAGAAGATACTATGCTTATTGTGCTAAATCAAAATGAAGAGCTTTATATTTCATGTTATAGTATGTTAGAAATATGAAAGACTTATGGCCCCTCAAAGAAAAATGATAAAGAGTAAAACAATAGTTAGTTGTACTGATTATAATTATTAATACATTGAATAGTCATGATAATTCTTCACTCAAAATTAGATAAAAATAGATATGAGGTACAAAGTATGGTTAATTGATCCTATTTGAATTCTTGGCACTCTTTGCTAAGTGATGTGCTTAAGAATTGGAAAAGGAAAAAGTAGTTACAAATAAATTTACTTCACTGTTATGCTTTTCCATAGAGGATTTTTTTTAAGCCTAAGAATCATATGGTTAATGATTAATAATACTATCACTTTGTTTGGCAGAGTAGACATTTGGGGCAGCTTGAAGATGTTTTACACAAAATAGGTGAATTAACACTCTCAGATACTTAATATACAGTATCTGTTTTATATCTTTGGTATCAAATGGCAGCAAACTACATCTCAAAGTAAATCAGCAAGATACATCTCAAACTCTTTTTAAAGATTATGCACATTCCATGAGGAATTTAAAAAATGCTTTTACAATTATGAATATTAAAAAGATTCTATGATGAATTTCCTAGAGATTTGGCTCGGGGTGTTTTTTAGGGGTTTTTTTTTTCTAGAAAAGTAAGTCTTTCCCTGACACTTTAATGTTGTGATTTTTCTACTCAATACTATGTGGCCAATCTACAATGTCTCAAAAAATGTATATCAGCTGTTCTATGGAGACGCCTCTGGTAATCAAAGAAACACACTTTAGAGAGTCATTTTAAAGCTTAATAAAGAAAGATGAGACACATCACTTGGACATTTTTAAAAACTAAGTACTGTTTGAATGCTATTCTAAATTTGAAGTTCATAGACATATGAAAAGCATATTTTCAAGTAGTGCAACATACATTTTGCAAATAGACAATATTTTACAATATTCTGTTGCATGAAAATGAAGAAATGGCCTGTTTTGCCCAGCCTTATCCAGTAAAAGTCACTAGATAAAAATGTCTCAGGTTAAAGGCTTTTATAGGAATAAACTACATGCTTCACTTTTCCTTTTAATTAGTAAATAATGATTTTGCAGACCAAGAAGGTCAAGGTATCTAATAACTGCATACATCTTCAGACTAAACACTAGGCTTTACTCCAAACACAAAATACAGACAGAGATAAGTCTTAATGACTGACTTCCTTTCAGACATTAAACAAATCAGAAGTATTCTTTAATGACTGAGAATGCCTTTTACAAGGGTCAGACTACATAGGCAACTTTCAATTAAGCTTCAGGGCCCTGAAATGTTAATGGGTGGTAGTAATGTTCACTGTGTAGCATCCAATCAGCCCAAGATAAGGAGACTTCTTCACTTGCAGGATGTAGTATAGACAACAAAGGCATGCTGTCAGACTGCCTTTGAAAATGGATGGTACATTCAGCTTCCTTTTGCATTTCTACTACAAATATTTTAATTAGACCTGAGACAGCTAAGCTGGGCTAGTGAGGAATTTTATTTACTGTTTAACAATTAGTTTTCCTATTCCAGGAACCTTTACAAAGATTTATCCAGGGAAAATTATGTGAAAACCTGATTTGGGAAGTAGAATAATTTTGTAGATTTTGTAACAGGATTCCAGTAGGCAGTTTGTTAGAAGCAGAAGCTTTGAAGCATTACCTCTCTCTCTCCCTCTCTCTCTCTCTCTCTCTCTCTCTCTCTCTCTCTCTCTCCTTCTCCTTCCCAAAACCATCTAATGCAGATGGTCCTTGACTTATACCATTCATTTAACAACTGTTCAAAGTTACAACAGCACTGAAAAAAGGTAGTCCTCACAATTATGATTTTTGCAGTGTCCCTGCAGTTATTTGAGCAAAATGTGGCTGCTTGCATGTATTCACAACATTTGCAACTTCTCAGGGGGCATTTAGCAAGCAAGTCGGTGGAAGAAACCAGATTAACTTAATGACTGCATGATTTGCTAATCATCACCAGGAAAAAAGATTGTAAAATTTTGTGTGAATCACTTAACTACCACATCACTTAGCAATGGAAGTTCTGGTCCCAAATGTGGTCATAAGTTGAGGACTACCTGTAAAAGAAATTATCTGATGTGACATTGTCATTTTAAGCATTCCCTGCCCAATTTCATTTCAGTGGCTGTCATGTGCAGGGCAAGGCAATATTCCAGTGATATTATCACTCATTTCTCACAATCCCAAAATATCTTGGCCATGGAAGGCCAGCATTGTGTAAGCCTGTTTAGCGGAAATGACAAAGATCAAATGATGATACAGGATTGACATGCTATCTGTCATGTTAAAGTATCAAAATTTCTGACTAGATGACAGTTTTGCTGACAAAAGCTGTATATCCATGTTCCTTATAAAGGATTAAGAATATGTTCCAGCACTCATAAAATAAATAGATAAATGTCAGTTCTGGTATGGTATACCCCTCTGCTTCTATTCCATATATTCATGAACTAACTATATACACTCAACTCCGATCTATACAAAAAGTAGCTTTTTTAAAAAAAAACATAAAACATAAAAGCAATGAACAGTGGGTATTAAGTTGACATCAACTGGATTCTATTCTTTCTTGTCATAGAAAACAGTATGTTTTCCAGCTCTACTCCTTTCCATTGTTCATTTTGTAAATCATGAAAAGAAAGGGAATATTATAATACACACCAGGCTGGGCAACTACCCAATTTTATGTCAACTGCAGTTTTAGTAAGCATTGCCTCCACTTCCTTATCCAAGTCATGAATAGGACTGTTGAAAGGAACAGGCTACAGAATTTAAATGTACAGACAAGGTTGGACTTATAAGAGAATCTGGGGAGTTTTTGTAGACCTAGTGTTTCATAGCTAAAAAAAAATGCCATCACTTTGCAACAATCCTCGTGAAAGGAGGGTCACAGGACTACAGCATATACATAAAGGGGATGCAGAAACCACACACACTCTTGCTAGTGCATGTTATGAATCCCTAACTTATTTAGCTTTGTAATAAGGACCTTTTATCTTTGTTTGGAAAGAATGTAGACATAATCATGTACAATATATACAGCAAAAGTACAATTATACAAGAGAAGACAATTAAAAGAAGTTATTTAACTGTGAACAAATTAGAAACACATTAATAATATTCATATTGAGACTTTAAAATAGAAAATAATAGCAATAGCACTTAGACTTATATACCACTTCATAGTGCTTTATAGCCCTCTCTAAGTGGTTTTGAGTCAGTCAGAATCGAACTCCTGCAGTGAGCACTGAGTTAGCCTGCAATACTGCATTCTAACCACTGTGCCACTACGGCTCTTGACTTACTTTGAATAAAGGTAATGTATTCAAAATTTGACTTGAGAGAATTATCTGAAGTTGAAACAGGATTTTTCTTTCTTTCTTTCTTTTTTGAGAAAATCTTTCTCAAAAATCCCAAGACAATCTTTTTTTATATGTACACTGGTACATGTCTTACCAGAATAAGACAATTTATTTTGTATAGTTATTTAGCTTCTTTAGCATAATACCTTGTCATGACATAAAAATACAGAGCTAATCTGAAGCTGATGAAACCGTGTAGAAGATATAACTGTATCTATATGATTGATAAATGCAGTCAAGATAGTTGTACTGAAGAGGACAGAAGATATAGCTGGAATTAATTTCCTCTCCAGTCTTGTCGAAATGTGCCTCAGTGTGTCATATCATTTTCTGAGATTTCATTAGAAATCTGCCTGCAGTTGCATAAATAGTTTGGGGAAAATATTGGTTTCCAGGCCAGTCTCTAAACCACTAATTAAATTAACATGTTCATGTATATGCACTGTACATATGTATACTGTATGTTCAAGGTTTGTATTTCATCTACCAGGGTTTCCCCCTCCCCCCCCCATGTTCTAAATTCTATACTAATTGGAGTTCAGAATGAAACTTAAAAGAACCCTGCATGGCAAACATTTCAGTATTCAAGAATGGCAGTTACTAATACATTCACCGCTATTTTAAGATCATTTTTAAATAAAAAGCCCCACTGGAATATTAGCCAAAGGTTGATCAATGTGTTTCTAATCATTGCTTCAAACTGAAAACCCAAAGAAAGATGCTGATTCTCCCTTGTGTGTGCCTGATTCTTGTAAAGATATTTACAGAACAGGAAGATGTACTGTTTTCCTAGAGTTGAAATCCTATGCTGTCTCCATTCAGCTTGGATTGGCTCATAATTTATTGCTTATTATCTCTCCATTATGAACTGTAGCTAGTACTTGGTTAATGACCACTTGTTCATCAAATTTATGATGGCACTGAATGAGTGGCAATCTGTGGAGTTCCAGCCATCAGTTATGTAATTGCAATTTTTGACATTCCCTGTCAATCATGGCCTAAGACTTTGAAAAAGCTGCTCCAGCTGAACCTATGGATTGTCAGTGGAATCAGCTCAGGCTGATCAAACAAGATACCATCAGAACAGATGGAACAGTCAGACAATGAGGCATGGTCCCCAAGCCCTCAGATTCAGCAAGTAGCATAGAGCAGAACAAAGACACTTAATGCCAAGCAAGGGAATAACTATCTTAATTGAAGATAGCTGGCTGAAGCTTGATTTAAACATCATCTGCTCAGCCTTAAGTAAGTTGCTATTCTTACCTAGCAACTGGGTGTGAATTTAAAACCTGAAACAGGATTATTGGCTTCCCACAAGAAAAGGTGAATGGGAGAGCTGGCAGGAAGTTGGACAAACATAAGGTCCTTACTTACTCATGTTACATTTTGCTGAACTACTATTCATCTGTTATCCAAAGTAATTGAGACTACTGAAACGATTGAATTGTCTAGGCAAATCAATAACTAATTGCAAAAATATTAATGTTCAAAGTATTAGTATGGTAGATAAGAATCTTTGTGAATCACTTCTATTTTAAATAGTGCCAGTACTTGACCTCTTTGTTGCAGATACATTCAGGCTTGGACAGGGTTGTCCTCTCTCTAAGATATACCTGGGGTTTGGGTTTGGCACCAGCCACCATTCCAGAGCAGGTGATGGGGGAGAGAGCACCTGTCAGTTGAGAAATCCAAATGGCTTTCAAAGGCTACATGCCATAGATTAACAGATGTGAGACACTGTGACTGAAATTGAGTTCTATGAACAGTTGGGCTTGTTGCTGTTTTCTGGTTTTCTTGCTGCACTATGAAATAACTGTCCAAGCTGCTCAATGTGCCATTCACCTGGCAATGGGGTTTCAAAAAATGATAATTCTGTGAAACTTTAATTTGCTCTCATGTGGCATAGTCTGCCACTATAGCAACCACATCATCCAAATTATTAACAGCCTAACACAGAGAGATGGTTATTTGCTAGATCAGAACAATTTAACATGGTATAAAAGTGGAGAATCTCATCATCAGTCCTTGTTAAGGTCAAATCACGCTCTGAATGCTTTTCAAATGGTTGGACCTGTTTCCTGCCATTATCTCCTTACCTCAGACATCTAATGGATCCCAATATGTTTCAGAAGGAACTTATAATTTTAAGGGGGGGGATCTGATAGACAGTTCATTTGAGGCTTTAATTTCTGTCTGGTATAAATAAGTGATAAGGATCTTGAATCAGACTATAATTTTAAAATTGTATATATAATGTGTGTGTGTTTGTGACTTAAAATTGAGTCAGACCAATTTCATTTGTTTAATTTTTAGAAAACCAAACATTGCATTCTTTGATGCCTAAGACAGAAAGTCATGACTAAGTAGTCATGATGAAGAAATGCAAGCAAAACTGTAGGGTAGTATAAAATTAACAAGGATTTAAAAGATGTCAATTTACCATGCATGTGCAGCAGCCAAATTATCCATGGATTTAAGAGTCCCTCAGCACTCATTCCTGTGATGCACTGTAATGGTTCCCAAGAGCTATTAAATCCTTTAGGTCAAAAGAAATCTTGCTTGCAAAATTTTACACCAACATAAAACTGCCAGCTAAGCTTCTCCACTAGTCACATTATTACATTGGACAAGATTGCATAGTTCAAGAGTCAAAAAGCACACAATAACTTAAAGTATGCCTTTATATCATGATTGTTTATTTGTAAAAACAGTTACATTATAATTAAACAGAACAAAAAATAATGAAACTAATGGCCAGCAAAGAAAATGTACTTTATAATTATATTGTGTCTTAATAGTCAAAATATTTAATTTTATTTAATTTTATCAACAACTTGTCCCAATAAATAATAAAAAGCATTTTTATATATTTACTTGTACAAACATGTTATTTTTATCACTTTGCCAAGCATTTATGTACAGCTATTTAATTGTTTCTTTGTCTCTCATATGCACAGTTTTAAGCTTGCAGTTATAATCCATTTACCTAATAATGTATACCATTGAATTAAGTAGGAATTCATTTTAAATACATTTAAGACAGGCATATTGTAGTAGCTCAAGTAAATATGTTGTAGCATGCCACATTTATTACACAATTAAAATAAGCTGCACAAAAGAAATCTAGAGCTATGAAATCAGCTGATGATGCATTAATCTTCATGTTTCTCTCAAAATGGGTTTCTAACTCCACATACAACCTTTATAATAAAATCTTGTGAACTTTTGAATTCTGTACTTCATAAATAGTCAGTTCCGTACCCAAAAAATCACTTTACCCCTGTACTACTAATCATTCATGCACTATTTTTAATTAAAAAAATAAAGAAAAGGAATTGGCTTTTCTTCATGAAAGTTGGGAATAAACTATAATTTTAAAATGATCAAAATAGCTATATAACTACTTTCCAGCAAAATGTATACAATATGTGTGGGGTTTGAATCATGGGGCACTAGCAGGTGGGAAAAGGAAAAAGGAAAAAAAGGCAAAATCGTCACAAACAGTAGAAATGAAAAGTGTGAGGGAAGAAAGTACTGAAAATAAAAAGAAATAAAACCATAGTTACAAATCCTTCAAATACATTTTAGCCTACAGAGGAAAAATATGAATCATTGAAAGGAAATGTAATAAATAACCAAAGCCCTGAAATTTCATTTAGAAATGAAAAGCACAAGTGAAAAACTATTACTGTGTTCTTACTGTTCCTGTCTCCTATTAGATATATACTGTATATCACAGTTTGAAGGCCTCTTGCATTATCTGTCTTTTTTGTAATCCCCATGCTGACTAATGTCATAGAAAGAAATGAAGGGTCAAGGTAGAGTACCATTCAAAGCACTGCTCAAGGCTAATTTGGCAACAATGTTCTCTTTCTTTCCTCTCTGTGTATGTGTGTGTGTTTGTGTGCATGTGTGTGTGTTCTCCTATTGTAACAAGAACTGAAAGTGCGAAGCAAATCACTTAGACTTGGTGGCCAGAAGGACATAAGCAAGTTCCAGCCCATTCGTTGAATATGACAGCAGAAGACTCAGTAAAGCAAAGAGGATCATATTCATAATAATGGTCAAATACTCAAATAAAAATTTTCATCCTAGTCAAAGCAATCAAATAGCTCTTCTTAAAATCGTAACAATTGTAAGATACTAACTTCCCTGAGTCACTCCTAAATTTATTTTCAGTGACTTCAAAAACTTTATAAATTGGTTTGAAGACATAGTTATGCATTTTAATATATGCATACACCTCAAAAATTAATAAACCAATAACATACAAAACTAAATAAAAAGAGGAGGTGAAATATGGCAAATTACGGCTATCAGATACATAATAATGTTGGAGAAATATGACTGCCTTTATTGTTATATGGTCATCTTTAGTATGGCCTCTTACCATGTCTGGTCAAACTCACTTCTTTTCAAAAGTACTCTAAGCATCTCCTTGGAACTTCATCTTCCATAGTTCCCTAGGACGGGGCTGTCAAACTTCCAACCCGTGAGCCGGATGCATCATGCACTAGCCATGCCCACACCCAGTTTAGCAAAGAAGAAAAAAGTCCTTATACATCACATGATACGGCCATGATGACGTGAGTTTGACACCCCTGTCCTAGGAAACCAAGGAGAATCCTGGGATCAACACAAGGAGGAAGCTGCATAGGGGCAATGCAGAACAAGGCTTCATCTATCCATTCCAGGAAGCAACAAAGGTTCACCAAATTCTCATATGAAACCCAAAGCACTCTGTGGGATCTTACTGGATCCATTAATCATTTGAAGTAGGATAACTGAACAGGTCAAGTCTCCATGCAGGGAGGGGTGACAACAGTGCCCCCAAAGGCAATCAGTGAGTGATATGTTTATGACAATGGATTGATATCAATGACCTCCATGCCAGGTCACAACTCAACCACCCTGAGACAAATATCAAATTTGCAATCAGCAGTATGCATCAGGATGTTTTTGACTTGAGACAGTTGATTGCCCTGGAAGCTGCCAGCTCCTGAGCTACCTATGATTCAATGTCACCCAATGCCAGATTGAAATCTCCAGGTGTCAACAGTCTTGGGGACTCTATTTCCAAGCCAACAATGGAATCCAGTAGTGCATGGAGGGTGGTACACTAGCAGCAATCCCGATCGTTCCTTAAGCTTCAACTTCAAATAACATACCTCACCTTCAGCTATCTGCAGAGAACAATCACTTACAGATGATTAGACATCCAGCTTTCTTACCTGAAACCTGAGTGATCCATTTCTTGAGAGGAGAAATATCCTCCCCACCTCCAATTAAGTTTTATAAGACATGCCAGATCATATACAATCATGAATAATGCTTTGTTACACATAGACCTGGCATTCAAAAGCAGCAGCCAGATCCCAAGTCACTGAGCATCTAATAACTAAGCTCAAAGAGTAGAAGCTGAGGGTAGACATTGGGTCCAATGTACCCAATTGCAGCCCATCCTTATATTCCCAGCATAAATCTTTTTGTCCATCACGATTTAGATGTTCCTACCTGTTTCCTTTGTTTTCCCCTTTCTATTCATGCTCTTCATGCCTTTCTTCAAGGTCCAGGCATCCATTTCCAGTATCTTCCATCTTCTAACACACACATTCCTCAATGACCCAACCCATCCATCCAGGAACCTACCAAACTCCTAACTACACCTTCTGGACACTTGGAAGTCTTAGGGCTCCAAGGACCAGTAGGACACTCAATCCTGCCCACTGTCCCACCTTTCTGTAACAGAGTTATCATACCTTTAACAGTGGCAGCGGCTAAATTTGTACAAAATACTTCATCTAGTTCAATACTTCATCAGGCTAAATAGTAATAATTGTGAGAGGGATCTTGGAGTCATAGTGGACAATCACTTAAATATAAGCCAGCAGTGTGCTGCAGCTGCCAAAAAAGCCAACACAGTCCTAGGCTGCATTAACAGACGGATAGAATCAAGATCACATGAAGTGTTAATACCACTTTATAATGCTTGTAAGACCATACTTGAAATACTGCATCCAGTTTTGGTTGCTACAGTGTAAAAAAGATGATGAGACTCTAGAAAGAGTACAGAGAAGAGCAACAAAGATGATTAGGGGACTGGAGGCTAAAACATATAAAGAACAGTTGTTAGAATTGGGTTATGACTAGTTAATGAAAAGAAGGACTAGGGGTGATACGATAGCAGAGTTCCAATATCTAAGGGGATGCCACAAAGAAGAAGGCGTCAACCTATTCTCCAAAGCACTTGAAGGCAGGACAAGAGCAATGGATGGAAACTAATCAAGGAAAGAAGCAACCTAGAACTAAGAATAAATTTCCTGACAGTTAGAACAATTAATCAGTGGAATAACTTGCCTTCAGAAGTTGTGAATGCTCCAACACTGGAAGTTTTTAGTAAGAGATTGGTCATCCATTTGTCTGAAATGAACAGAGGGTTGGACCACCACGGTCTCTTCCAACTCTGTCATTCTGTAATAAAACCACAGGCTTTATTTTATAGAATTTCTATACCATTAACCAAGTCATAACCTTTTTCAATTGGAATACACTTATCCAGACGAAGAACTGCTGTTTAGGTGGAGGAGGTGGATATGTAATCTGCTGTAGGACATCAGATTTGGATTGCCAAAAAACCCTATATGTCCACTTTATACTAGAAAGAATTGGAATCTGTATATCTTTCTGCTGGTATAATTCCTTTTGTTTTTCCTATTGTTGTTTTAGTTTCCACAGTTATAGAAAATTGTTAGGGCTTCAGTAGGTCATCATGATCTGCTTAAATTACGTCCTGGGAGTAGCACACAGCTAAGTAACAAAATAAAAATGGCAATAAAATGAACAGTTGCTTTTAGAAGGTTTATGGTCATGTCCCGGATTCCTAGGATTGTGGCCAGGTGGTCATTTACCACCTGATGTTTTCAATCATGAGTCTGTCTGTGCTACATTCTGCATTGAATTCCCTACTACAAAAGTTCTGCTATGTGGAGGATCTGAATTTCCCTTTTCCTGAATTCAGTCCTTTCATCATGTCATTTTGTAAAAACGTCCAGATTTTTGGAGAGCCCCTCCTATTTGGAGAATTTTAAGCTCAGGAATTTGAGGAAGATATTTATTTTTGGTACAAAATTGCAAAACCAGCTTGTTAAGTGACATCAGCAGGAAGAACATATGGAACAGCATATTTCTAAAAGTGTGATTCCATCTGAAGTCTCACTTTGTCTTAAATTTAACAAAAATAATTTATTTGCTTCAGTTAAAAGAATCAATTGAATTTTTCCTCATTTCTCATGGTTATATTGTTTCACATACTAATTCCATCAGTGTATGCTTAAATTATTGTAATGCTTTATATATATCGGAATATGTGTGTATTTGAATGTGTGTATAATTGTGTATATAGACATATGCACATACACATACATACAAAAGTGAAAATCAGGAATAGATACCATAGTTTTCATTCATATTTATAAACAATTTTATATAAATAATTCTTTTCCCTTTCAACCTTCCCCCTCTTCTAACACAGTTTTTTCTTTTAAAAGTACACATGCCTCTTTTTCTGTGTGGGACTTGGGCAGTTGATTAATTATTGATTTTTTTTTCTCATACAATTCTCC
>JANHFK010002833.1:6899-19232 GCA_036250565.1 Sibynophis collaris | reverse complement strand
TCCCTCTCCCTCTCCCTCTCTCTGCATGCTTCTCTCTTCCCTCCCTCTCCCTCTCTGCCTGTTTCTCTTTCCCTCCCTCGATCTGTTTCTCCCTCTTTCCCTCCCTCTTTCTGTCTCTTTTCCCCCTTTCTCTTTCCCTCCCTTCCTCTATCTCTCTCTGTCTCCCTCTGTTTCTCTCTTTCTCTTTCCCTCTCTCTCTGTCCCCCATGGGGAGGGGGAAGGAACCCCTGAACTGGTACTGGGTGGTGGGAATCTGACATCAAGAGACTGACAAGCCCAGGAGCAGTGCGCCCACGCTCAGCTAGTCAGCTGAGAGCCGAAGCCGAACTGGCCGGTGGGGGGGCAGGGCATCCCAACACAGGCAGCTCTACAGAAAAAGCAACTGGGAGGCGAGAGTGAGGCCACACCAACACAGGGTTGTATTGTGGCTCTGTGTCGTAATGGACTCCAGGAGGAGGAGGGGATCCTGTCTCCCCCATTGTGAAGTGCACTAAATTTCACTGTGCTGCGCAAGAGGCAGACCATGGAGGCAGCACCACCACAAAGGCAGAATGCTGTTTCGTGCATTTTTTTTAGTCCTGCAAATGACATGGAGAAACGCAATGGTGCTGGACTGGGGTGACGGCGTACATGCCCACAGAGAGGGCTCTATGTACCACCTCTGGCACACATGCAATAGGTTCTCCACCATGGCTCTAGGACAAAAATAAAATGCACAACAATGATTTGCTTTATTGGGAGGCCGCCTTTCTTGATGAGCATCTTAGTCCTCCACTCTTTTAAATTGCTATAAGTAGCTAAAGCAAACACTTCATTCTTTCCATGTAGAAGCATCCTAAACAATTTACTAGATATTAAAATCAGGCTTATTTGAAATCTAGTATCATTTAATCAACCTAGAGTTCTCAAGATACAAATGACAAGCTCAAATTCTCCTACTTGGGATACATTATATGAAGACATAGCTCCCTAGTGATGGTTCTAATAGTGGGAATGGTAGAAGAAAAGAGAAGAAGAGTTATATCAGAAAGACCAAGTTACAGATAGATCATAAATGAAAAAAATTTATGTGGTCACTATTGGTGACAACAACTTTATACCACATGATGGCATCTAACCCTAGAAGATTGACTATAGATACAAAAAGGTATTGATGCGCAAGACAAAGCAACTAATAACTATAGTGCACCATAAAGTTACAGGTAATCTGTATGACAATTCACTTAGTGACTGTTCAAAGTTACAACATAGCCCCCCCCAATACTTCTAACCCAGTCCCAAAGTTACCAATGTTGCAGCACCATGGCCGTCGTTCACACTTACGAATGACAGTAGAGGCACTGCAGCATTAACTGCCTATCCCACACAACCGGGACTCCACAGCCATAGGGACTGTGGAGACTCACTTATTTTGTGACTGCATCTAGTGAGCCATTGGTTCCTTTGTCTGCTTCAGTGAGTTTGCAGAAAACAGAGGCTTAAAGTAGTGAGAGATCACGCAAGTAGTGAGAGATCATGAGATCTTGTACTACAGTACTTTAGGCCTTTGTTCTCTGTGAACCGAGACCTGTACCAGATCTGGCCGAGGAGAGCTTGCAAGCTGATGAGACTTTGGGACAACAAAATAACATTGCTTCAAGCCTCCCCTCAGCTTGCAAATGCTTTTCGTGCCTATCCGGTCTCATCAGCTTGCAAACTGGTTTTTTTGTGTCATCCCAGTCTCAGTGCAAAAAATGCTTGCAAGCCAATGAGACTTTGGGGCAGCGAAATTGCATCACTTCAAGCCTCCCACCAGCTTGCAAGAGCCCTTTGTGCCCAGACTGGAATGGCACAAAAAGTGTTTGCAAGCTGATGGGAGGCTTGAAGCAATGCTGTTTCGCTGCGTCAAAGTCTCATCAGCTTGCAAACACAGAATATAACCTAATACAGCAAATTAATGTAGCTAATTATGGTTGTGTCAACTCGCGAAACATCCCTGATCTGCTCTCAAATTGCCATAGGCAAGGGGGATGGGCAAGGGGGATCGAATCTCGCAGCTGCATCAAGGAACTTGCATTTTAGTCAAAACAAAGCACATTCAGCTGGCGACGTGAAGGTTATCTCCACAAGAACCCACAGTGACCAGAGGGAGTGACTTCTACAACCTGCGAAATTGATTCTTTGGGGAATGTGACTGATGATACTGTAGGAATAGAGGCCATGCAAAGGTATGTGAGCAGAACACTGTCCTTATCTGTTGCTCGGTTTCTATGACTACTAATTATAGTAACTTCTAGGTTGCATGAGATCACCTATAACTACATCAACAGGATGTTCTTAAGGATTGGTTAACTGATTGGACCTATAAAATAGCTGTTGCTGGGGTGGTACTTCCTGCTTCTTCTTCTGCCTGTAAGGATGGTATAAAAGCAATAAACACTGTGAAGGCAGTCAGACATTTTGCCACAACACCTTGGCATGGAACATCTGTGTAGATTAATGCTAATGAAAATGTTCCCATACTTTAAGGTACAATAGCATGAGCTATCTTGGTAATCTTTGAACCCTGCTCTGACTATGTTGTGAAAACCAACATGATACATCTTGGGGGGAGGGGGAAACAGGGTTAGAGCCAAAGCACGAATTAAGTGAGGTCAGAGTTGGCTACATTTGGTCTTTGCCAACATGAAGCTCCTAATAAATAAGTGGATTTCCTTTGAAGCTTGGCCTGAGGCTCATGATTTAATTAGGGCATCGGTCAGAACCCTGACATGTTGCATCTCTTCTTCTCTACTTCTGTCTCCTTCCCTTTCTACTCTTCTTCTCCCCTCCCCTCTCTCCTTTCCCCCTCTACCCTTACCCTTTCTCCCCTCCTCTCCACTCCATTTTCTTATCTCTTTTCGTTGTTTTATATACTATTACAGGATATGGTGTATTTTCCAATTAATATCTCTTTCAATTAGAACCATATAGCTTCTTAAAATTACATTCAAAAATCAAAGAAAAATCAAAGATCACTTAAACGTGTTGTTAATAATAATCATCATAGTTGTATTATCTTCATAATATTAATCTTCATGTTAATAATTGTATACATATCATCATGCAATTACAATATTATTCTTTTAATAACAATATCCCTTCATTCATCAAACAGCATACCATCTAAATAAGTTTCTTACATCCTAACATTTCAATCTTACCACCATTTTCATTTTTTGTGTCTATTTTTCTTTTCCTAACTAATTTGACTTTGTGATACATTGCTTTACACTCTTCAATTCTAGACTTCCACTCATATTTTTCTTTTTCTCCTCCATTTTTATTAAATTCAAGGACATGATACTCTATTTTGTCATTCATATTCCCATTATCTAACTCCTCCTCTCTCTATATTTTAAAATTTATTAATACGCTTAATTATATCTACTTTCACTTTACCTACACAATATTTTATTACACTTTTAATACCATCATTCAACCATATCATTCTAATATTAATACAATTATTACCATATGATCATGCCATATCTATAATTCTTTTTCTCCCCTTACCCCTTATCTCTTATCCACATCCCCTCCTTTAATCCTACCTTTTTAAAAACTTGTCTCCCGTTTTCCTCCTAAGTCTTTTATTCCATCTACTTCAAGGTTTATATTCTGAATCCATAATTTAATTTTTCCTCCTTGTCCTGTCTTTCCCCACTGTTTGAGAGCTTTCCATTCTAGATCTTATCATTTCCTCCCAAATCTCTTCCTGTTTCTCCCATTCCTTTTTAAAATCTTTTGAAGTGTTTTCCCCCTGCTTTAATGCCTCATTTCTTATTAATTTTAATGGTATCCACTCCTTGTTATCTTCTTTTTGCTGGTTTTTCAGTTCTAATTCCCCTTCTGTTCCATCTGGTAATTCTATTCTTTCCTTCTTGTCCTGGTCTGCTCCTTATCTCTTGTATAGAGTTTTCACATTTTTGATCTATACAATCCAATACTTCCACCATGTCCTTGTGCAGTCCCAGGATAAGGTCCTTAATATCTTTGTTGTTTTGAATCATTAACTCCATTTTGTTTGGATCTCCACAACCGTCAGTTCAAAAACCAAATTTCCAAGTCAAATTTAAATGTCTCATCAATGTTGAATCAAATCAATTAGTTACTTCAGGGATCCTCTACTCCTCAAGTTGTTTTTGTATATCCAATAGTATTTAGGGGTCCAGACACAAATTTTAATATTCCAGTTTCCAGTGGTTAAAAGGTAAATATGTATAGTTCAACAGTTATTTCCCTCCATTTCAATATTTGCTCCCAAGTCACAAAAAATTACTATCTCCAGCAGATGGGGCTCTTTACTTCACTCTGCTGCATCTCTGCTTTTATTTTGACACATCCAATTTGTTTCTCTTGCTTAGTTTATCTTATAGCTCCATTGATTGAAGAAAAGGAAGGTTTATAATTCCAGTATCTTAATATGCCTTCTTAATATCATGCCTTTTGTTTTGGGGATTCCATTTCCCACTTGGTTTTCTTTTTAAACAGATATTTACTTCTTTAGATTTCAGCATGCTTTTCCCCCACAATAATTACATGCCACTGCAGCAAATTGTTCTAAAAGGCATTCCCCTTAATTTTTTGGGGGGGAGGGATCCAACTTCAGCTGTAAATCTTTTCTTACCCAGATGACACACCATCCAGCATTTCTCTACTCCTGCTCAAACTTATGGTTCAGGCTGTTCCTTGGCTTCATGACAGCCATTTTGGCTCCTGCTGCTCCTATTCTTCAGATGAGGGGGTTTTCCAAGTCAGGGAAGGGAGATGCGGCTCCCCTCAACCTGCAAGGCTCCCCTCAACCTGCAACCTTTGCTTCACCACCCCTCCAAGGTGGCTATGGCTTCTAGAAAAGCCCCCGACAGGGAGAGCTTGGAACGGACTCGCAAAAGTCGGGGATTTTGCTCCAAAGGTGCCGGACATTCAACCGGAAGTCTCGGGGTCAAGATATTTTCTAAGGCACCCGAAGGCCAGACAAGGAATAATGGATGGAAATTGATCAAGGAGAGATTCAACCTAGAAATAAGGAGAAATTTTCTGACAGTGTGAACAATCAACCAATGGAACAGCTTGCCTTCAGAAGTTGTGGGAGCTTCATCACTGGAAGCTACAGAAGAGACTGGACTGCCATTTGTCAGAAATGGTGTAGGGCCATGACTGGGCCATCATGTGCCAAAAGCGGGGGAGTCACGCACGCATGCATGGGGGGCGGGGCATGGGGGCATTGAATTATGGGTGTGGGCACACGCACATATGACCTCCCTTGCACTCCCCCGGCTTTTGGCACGTGATGGCAAAAATGTTACTCATCACTGGTGTAGGATCTCCTCCTTGAGTAGAGAGTTGGACTAGATCACCTACAAGGTCCCTTCCAACTCTGTTAATCTGTTAATTGGTAATTTTTGCATGTATATTCTCTCTCTCTCCCTCTCTCCCTCCCCCTCTTCTCCCTCTCTCTCCTGAAAACTTACCAAAGTTTGGTAAATCATTTAATCAGTAAATGTGCCACCTGAACTGGAAAGAATTGAGAATATCTGTCAAATTCTGGGTCTTTTCTCTCTTTTTTTTCCTCCTTGTTTTCTTTTTTCTTCATCTGTCATCAGCAAAATATTTTTATCCTCCCATAAATAAAACTTCTGTTACTATAGGGGTGGCCCAAGTGTTTAATAATTTCTGCTCTCCTATATTCTTCCTTCCAGAAATATGTATGGCTATTTGCCTTTGGTCTTATATGTCTTGTAGGAGAGAGTCATCAGTGGTATTAGCTTTTGTGAGAGGCAAGAAAAGAGTGTCTTTTCAAAGTAGCATGAGATTGTTTCCATATGTTATGTAGGACAAATCATTATTAATTACAAAACATATAATAAGACTTCCTTGAATGGTTTCAGGATATTTTGCTGACGTACTGAACTTGGTATTTAAGTCCAATATTACATAGCGTCTATCAACATAACCAACAATATGGAAATAACCAGTCACCTGAATTATTGAAAATCATTCATAATTCTAAGACTATATAGAGTTTATCAGCCCTTGAATGCAGGGGATTTTGATGATACCATAGAGATGATTAGTCAAGAAAGCTTAATAAACTAAATATAATCCTACTGAAAACAGAAAAAAACCCTATGATCTTTTATTTCCTGGAAATTATAATAAAATTGTTACTGTATATTGTCAATCTAAATACATGGGGATAATTATATGACAATTGTCACATTCTGTTTTAAATCTAGATCTGGGGAAAATATCATTGCAATCATTGACAAAACAGCAATTTTCCCTTTCAAGTATTATCTCTACAATCCCACAGTTAAGGTTAAGAAAAATATATGTACACATTTGTTTGAATATGACTTATTTTCTATATTCTATTTGCTAAAATGAACTGGAAAAGGAAGTCCATATCTATGTGTTGATGAATATTGATATGTTAAAATTGTGTGATATTATCAGCATCTGCTATTTATCTTAAATTTATGATTAACAAGGCAGCCAAGACTTTTCTTGAACCTTCGTTTCTTTAAATATCATGGAGTTCTTGCTTATTAATGGATGACACTTTTAACAAGGTCCTAGATACACTCCATATTTGAAACAATATATTATGAATTTGGAAGTAAACATAACTATGGTTTATGAAAAGTACAATAGAACAATCTGTTTTATTTGTATTTTAAATTTATGTCCCTCAACTCAGATTTTTACATGAAACTATTTCTTTACAATTGCTTTTAATTTCTTCATTCCCAGATAAATTGTGTATGAGTGTGTGTGTGGATGCACACACATCTTTGCATGCATATGTGTGCACTTATGGAACACATTTTTAAGTGTTGCAACCATTGGGTGTGTGTGTGTGAGAGAGAGGGCTTGTGTCAAGTAAACACAATAGAAAAAAATAATTTCCAGAAGCTGGATAAGATTTTTTCCTCCAGGATTATAGACTTGTCTCTGACCTCAAAAAGAGAAATCCTTTGGTCCCTGGATACTTTCCCAGGCATAAATTACTGCAAACTTAAGAAAACTGTTTATTGTCATTTACTTATTTCAATAGACCTATATTGAATAGAATCTTAAAGAGGCAAACAATGAGAGTCCTAGGTTATAAGGGCAGGAAATATGTTACACATATACTGTATATCCCTATTATAAAAATATGACTTTGTCTTTTGGTTTTTTTTTCTAACACTTTAGCAAGAAAGAATTCTGAGTATAGAAAAAAGTAGATGTTAAATGCTTAGTCTTTTTCTGCCCACAATTTCATCATTCCAAATTGATTTTCTACATAAAACTCAAGAATGCACTTGAAAAAAATAAACATCTGGAACTCGGTGGCTTCATTTTGGGAACTGGAATAATATTATAGCAGACAGCAAAAAGCAAATCATAAGTAACACAAGAGAGAGAATGTAAGAGGAGCAGCTGCCTTATACAGATAAGAAACTCTCGTCTACCTACATACACATTTTTCCTAATGGTAAATGTCATTTTTAACAAATTGGAGCTGAATCAAAAATTGGAAATTAATATAAGCTGAAAATATGGTTATGGAAAATTAAATGACATCAACAAGATAGGACCTGCTCGCAGAAGTTATGCTTAGAAAGCAAAACATAAAATTTCCCATTTCAGGACAAGAAAGTCTCACAGAAATATTTAATCTTTTCATCTTCAATCAAGATTTCTTTGCTAGTGTACATGCTCCAATATTTTGCTTATGACACTTGTGCACTCAAAATCACTGTCTGCCAACTAAAATTAAAGAAGTTAAATTGTTACATATCTTAGTGCTATCCTATGAGGGCTATAAAAGAATCCATATGACTGCAGATGACAAAGAGTTTCTTTATCTCCTTACTGTATCCAGTAGCCATCTGTGTGCTGCCCCACTCACTCACATACACATGTAATTGTGGTTTAGTGAGTTTATTAATGTTCCCCAGCAATTCCCTTCATCGCGACTCAGAACTGTCCCAGTTAAGTCCAATCACAAGCAGGCCAAGAGAAGTCCACAAAGCAATGGCTCAATAGTCCATAAAGCAATTGAAAGTTGCTCAATCAAATAACTCCACCAAACAAACTTAAAACCACCAGGCAAAACTTAAATACACACATGACATCTTACTTGACAAGAAAAGCTCAGACTCTCCAAGGTACAATTCCAAACATAGTGAAGCAGGAAGCACAATGATCAAATAAACAGCTAGAAAACTAAAATGTTCCCAGCAACACCTTCTCTGCTGTGATAAATAGCCAGCTTTCTGGTGCAGTCCATCAAGACGGGTGGGGCCTTCTCTTCCCAAGTAGTCTGGCTGACCTCCATTGCTCCTCCTTTTTCTCTGCCATGTGTGTTTTCGGATCAGATGCAGAAGGCAGTTCCTCCTCCTCTTCATTGGCCATCTGCCAATGCAAGCTTTCCCTAGCTGAAGCCTCCTCCAATTTTCTTTCTGCCAGCCATTCAAAGCCATGAATAAACTCAGTTCCTGACATGCCAGGAATGAGCTTATCCTCCCTTGAGCTGACCTCTGAGGAGGAATCTGGGGAGTTGTCCAAGGGAGACATCACAATCTGGCTATTTGTAGTCCAGGTAGGGTGTTCTAATGAAAATTCTAAGTTTACCCTAACCCTATAAAGTAGTAGGGTCCAGAAAAATAAGTTATTGTTGAGAATGTCCTTCTGCAGTCTGTTTGCCATGTTTAAGATTTATTTATTTTATTTATTTATTTAGCGCATAGTAAATACATGGACTTATAGTAGTTCAAATGTTAATGTCCAGTCCACCCAGCCATTCAAGGACAGGGTGGTCTATGTTGAAAAAAATCAGACATGAAAAAATACATGGCAACGCATATTTAAGATATATTTTATGGAATGAAGTCAGGGTGTGTAAAACATTTGACAGCTTTCAAAGACTCCAAAGTCTATAACCATCTTTAAGTATATAAATGTTAGGTTGCCTTGAAATAATACATTTAAACACAGCTATTTTCAATCACCTTCATGAACATAATGCTTTAGGTATTGGTGTCATACTACAGGTCAATACAATATTGCACGGATTAATTTGATTTCCAAACTCCAAGATTAGTTTCCCACTAACTAAAAGAATGGTTGACATTAAATGTCATTGATATAGGAAGAGACATATATTCTGCTGTTTTCTTGCAAAATTGATAAGTATAGTCTTAGTTTATTCTCCATTTGTCCTGCTACTGCTGTTAAGCAAGGAGGCTGAATATAGTTACTATGTATTATCTTGTTTTTGATAAGAAAGAATCAAATAGACAATAGCAATATAACTTAGACTTATATACCCTTCCATAGTGCTTTACAGACTCTTTGAGTGGTTTACAATGTCAGCATACTGCCCCCAACAATCTGTGTCTTCATTTTACCTACGTTGGAAGGATGAAAGACTTCAGCCGGTCAGGATCAAATTCCTGGCTGTGGGCAACGTTAGCCTGCAATACTGCATTCTAACCACTGTGCCACCATAGCTCTATCTTGCAGTGTAAGCTGACCCAAGCATGCTTGGTCAAAAGTAATTTCAATTTAGCCATTTTATGAAGTATTATTATGAATCTCTTCTGCCTTTTTTGCATAGTTTGGTCATTTTTTCAGATGAAAACAAAAGCATTTGGACTGATTTTTATAAGTATTTCTTCTAATATATGCATATATTTAATTGCATTAATAATTTTGCTAATATACAGTACCTTGCTAAGCAGTTGTGCAAAAGTGCTGTAAATTAAGAATACTTTCAGAAATAGAAGTGTTGATAGTTTATTTTCATCAATCAACAAGTAAACGAACAGAAGAGAAACCAAATCAAATCAGTATTTGATGTAACCATCCTTTGCCTTCAAAACAGCATTTGTCTAACAACATGAATTTTGACTTGTTTCTTATGTCTGGTCTGACATTCTACATTTCAGTGTTAGACATATCTTTCAGCATCAAACTCTTTTTGCTTCTGGGCACATCAGCAGCTGAATGTTGTTACCACTTTTAATGCAGCCACATCATAAGCATAAGTGCTACACACATTTCTCCTCTGCTCTTCCCAATATGTTGGGAGTTAAATACCTCCTGAGTTGGGAACACAACTTGCATTAATCTGTTGACATTATTTATTTGGGTTTCTTGGCAGAATAATTGAGAAGTTGCCCTGTAATCCTTTTCAGTAGATTATGTTCAGTTTGCCCCTTTCCTTAGGATATGCCTGTTATGGTCACCTTTCTAAGAATGCTTAGTTAGCACTGTTGGGATACAGATGCCCTTTAACCACAATGAGCTTACAATGGAAATATTACTGAGGGAAAAAATGCACTGATTGTTCTTATTTTGACTTGTTAGTAGGAAAAATCAACTTGAATTTGCATACAAAATTGATAAACAACTGTGAAACCACTCACTGTGCATTAAAATTTATAAGCAAAAGGCTAGAATTACCTCAAAAGATTAGTAGTAGTTTAAGCATTTACCAAGAAAGACATTTTATCTTGGATGTTGAAGAGGAAAATATGAACCTAAGATCTATTTGTTAAGGATCAGTGTATTAAGAGTTTATTCAAAGGCTCTGAATAGGCGTGACCAAAGACATTGTCAAGGAGTTTACCTGAGTTTATATATAATTTATATATAATTATATATAATTATATATATAATTAAGGGTTTTCAAAGATGTTTTCAAAAGGCTTAATAATTTTGACTATGGCCACCATCAAGTAAGCACATTCAACGGGAAGTTGGGTTGTTGTTTTTTTTACTGTTTATCTATCTTTTCAAAAAGGACAGTGTAGAAATACATGTATGTATGTATCTTTCTTTGTATGTACCCATTTAATTCTATGCAGCCATAATTTTTCTGATCTAACAAAAAATAGTTGTTCTTTATGATTTTTCACAACATGCATTGAGTTTTAAATTTGATAATTGAAAGAGTCAGTGATGTGCTTCTTGCAAGTAGTTTGCTATTAATAGGTGTGCAATATATAATATTATCTGTCACTTTCCTTTAATGTGGTCTGCAGGTTAAGTACAGAGATAAGAGCAACCTATTCAATTATGGACAGTGACAAAAGCAACTATATATTTTGTTTGCTGCAGTCTCTTTTGTTTTCTCTTTCAAATCTCTTCTATCAATTCTTAGAAAAGAAGCCAAGCAAACTGGAATTTATGTAACCAGACCTGTAAATCATACCAAGCAAAATATCATGTAGTAAGCTACTAATATCATTCATCATCATCATCATTATCATTTTAACCATTATCTATTCACTGCAGCATGAAGGCTACTTCTCAAGTTTCCAACCCATACGGTCCTGAGTTCTCTTTTGCCAATTGGGCCTGCAATACTTGCTACTATTATATACATACTTAAAACAGTGATGAAATCTACTTACCTTCACTACCGATTTGGGTGTGCTCCCGTGGGGGAACGTGCACACACTATGTGTGCGCGTGCCTCCTCTGCACATGCACAGAACCTTCTGTGATGTGCAGATGATTAAAAAATGGCACATAATGACGTCCCAGTGGGTGGGCGGAGCCTCCCATCACCAGCACTACTGGTTCGGAGAACCGGATAGGACCAGGGGGATTTCACCGCTGACTTAAAAACACTCCATTAGAGTTTTTTCATCTAATTTAAAGAAGTGCTAACTGAAACAAAATATCAAATGTCTGTAGTAAGTAAGCAGGGTCAAATGTGGAAATAAACAGGACATAATTGCCCTTTCTTTGCAGTAACAG
Source organism: Sibynophis collaris (assembly GCA_036250565.1). Lineage (NCBI taxonomy): Eukaryota > Metazoa > Chordata > Lepidosauria > Squamata > Sibynophiidae > Sibynophis > Sibynophis collaris. Next base: position 7,454 of record JANHFK010002833.1, on the reverse strand, counting down.
TATTATGATGCTTAATTCAGTAGAAACTTGACATTAACAAAGTAACTATATTCCCATCTAATCATAGTTCCTGGGTGCTTTTTCAAACGTCTCTAGAAAATGCATAATAGCAATCTATTGGGGCATTTACAACCATGTGGATCACTGACAGGATAGTGCTTTAGCTTTGCTAAAGCCCGATTTGAGTCACTCATGTCACATAGATAAAAATGCTTCTAAATGCACTTTCAAATTCTTAAACGTCTTTAAAAATGAATGCAACATCTACTGCAGTGCAAGCCAAATAACAGTTTTTTGTCAAATATGCATGTATTAATACTACTGATTGCCCGTCAGTATATAAATCTCCATCAATTTTATTATTTGAAACCACTTCCACATTTGAATTAGATGAAAAAGAACAAATGAAATCAAATATCATTTGTAAATTTATAACATCATATTTTATTTATTTTATTTTATTTATTTGTCAAGTACATATTAGATAATATACATAATTATAGGCATGAATTGAGTACATAATATGAATACAGTTGATGAGAACATTAGGACAGG
>JANHFK010002831.1:73582-84763 GCA_036250565.1 Sibynophis collaris | reverse complement strand
TGATTTCCTAAGATGCTAGATGTATGGTGTTGGTCTGTAAGACTGAGGCATTATTTTCTGATGTAATGAAGACATAGTGTGTAAATGGATACACACACACACACATACAAAAAATTGAGGATAATTTTGTTTTTTTGCCAAGGAGGAGGGAGAAAGAGAGGGAGACAAAATCTCGAACAAGTCATCTGCAGGATAACCCTCTGTTCACAATTGGCAAGTTATTAGTTCTGAAATTGTGTGTCCAATCCAGAAAATTGTATTTAGCAGTTAGTATTTCTTTAAGTCCTTTTTTTTCAAGGAATCACTGCAGCTTTTCAAGGAATCACTTAGTTCCCATGCTATTGGGAAGGTTAATGAGCTAGGGACTGGGTGTGTGGAGAGGAAAGATTCAAGTTACTTTGGCAGCCTCTAGATTATTAGCAGCAAGAAGACCCTTGCATTTTCTCTTGTTTGCTACTCTTACAGAATTACAAGCATGTGTGACATTTCAGCAAGGGTGTGCATACACACCAGAACATGCACAGATTTTTTAAAACTCAAGATGTTTTACAGACATACCTAGAATGCTCTTATCTGGTCTCCTTGCCTAAGAAGGATAGGCGTTACCTACTTTTTGTAATCCTTAAGAAACTTAAATTATGTTTTTAATAAAAGCTGTCAGCAGTACCAATCTAATTGGGTTAGGGTTAGGGTTAATTGGAAAAGGACAGCAAAAGTAGATTGCTAAGAGAAAAGATGCATGGGTCAGGCTTGGCAGATGACTGTTGGACTATATAATAAATTCAGGATCCTGCCAAATACAATGTCGACAGCTGCCCAGTTTTTAAAAAATTCTTCAGCATGCTATAATCAAATCAGCAGAACAGTTTAACAAATGGAGGTGGGGAGAGATCTTTTTCGTTTTTAAAGTAGAGAAATATATTTTTATCCTTTTCATTTTAGCAGACAATATTAACATTGCACACATTTTAGAATTACTTAGAAATATCCAGTGTCAACTTGAATACTGAGAGTTACAATGGGTAATATTACAGAACAAATTGGTTTAACCCAAAAGCTGCCTAGTATTATTTGTTTATTTAATTATTTAAGGTAGTCTCAGTGGAACTAAGTAAAAAAATACTGGTTTGTCACTTTAGATTTCAGTTAAAATCATTGTAGCTTTCTGCTAAAAATCCCAGGTCTGGGGATTAGACTGGGAATTTTAAAAGAAATCCTGGAATAAGACAATGATATTTTTATATTTTTAAAAAATAATTTAATTAATAATTTCAGTTGTACAGATAAAAACTACCAATAGAAGAGACTATATGTAGCTCAGAATTGAAATGTGGAGTTCTTGATTGTCTCTGAGCTTAGTTGTTTGCAGATATTTCATTACCTAACTAGATAACATCTTCCCTTCAAGAAGAGAGTAGGGTTTTCTCTCTGCTTATATACAGTAGCTTGCACAGTGTAGGAACTCCGAATTCAAGCAGGAAGCAACACCCTAATCAAGGAATTGCCAAGGAAAAAACAACAGCCTTACCAACACTGACAGGGTTACCTAACTGGATAACGAAACCTCTGCAAGCAAACAAACAACCTTAAAGAGCACCAAGTACTCCATAGATAAAAACTAATATAAATTACAAAAAATAAGATAATAAAAAAGAGTGCAGAAAAATAACAATTTAAAAAGAAAAGAAAGAATAAAAATAGCAAAGAAAGAACGAATAAATATATAAAGAAGTAACTTTTCCCTTTGTCACAACAAGTATAAACAAGGTTAACAATTTGTCTCTTAAAATACAATAAACCATTTGTTCATCCCATATTTCTTTTCTATAAACAAATCCTTAAAACTTCAGTCCTGGTCAGAAAAAGTCCATTAAGGATTACCAGAAATAAAAACACCAATTTTAACATTGATCAAATAAATCAAATTTATAAACCTTCCCTTTAGTTCTAACAATCTTGGCTTTAATCTCTTTGAATAATGTCATAAAACTTGATTTCTTTTCCTTTTTCTTTCTCCCTTCTCATCAAGACAGAAATTTTATTTCAGTGATTGTGATTGTACATTACACATAATGTAGCAAAAATGTCTGTCACTTCAACAGCCCAGTTCTAAAGGCTCAAGGTTCTGTAGTGGGCCATGGCCTGAGGGTTGGGGACCCCTGGCTTAAGCTGTTCAATGGACTGCCCACCTAATTTCCAGTTTTTCTGTTTGGGCATTTAGATTAAAAAATCTTAATCTTGATATAATCTATTATTAATTCCTCTTTAGTGCAACAATGTATGATTGATTTCAAATCTATTTTAAGGTAAATGGAGATTAATGACAGAATTATTACCGCATACAATAATAAATTGATATGTCCTTCAGATAATTTAGGGGGATGAAAAGTAGAATACTTAAGTGAAGAATTAAAGAGTTTATGTAAAAAAAAAATTGTAACTAATGCACATCCTTCTCTAACTCGTCTTCTTATGGATATTTCCTTTGTGACATGTAAATGTAACATCAAGGATGTCTAACTCACTATGTTCTCACCAGAAATCTTGGGACTAGGATCAGAAACTGCTTACATATTGTAGCCAATAAAGGAACATGGATGTGTTTATTTAGTCATTAGGAGTCATATTTAGGAGTGATATTTTTTTGGTCACAAAATAAAATAAATGTATATTCTCACTTATTTTGAAAATGAAAGAGAGTCAATTACTACTAGTTGGAAGGCAAGATGGTAGTACATGTCACTTTTCTGGTTTCTTATATGTCTTGTTTTGTTCTGCTCTGTGTAACTGGAGCAGTTTGTTTGGTGGAAAAGTGTGAAAGTGTTCTTCGGTTGTGATATTCTTTTGGTTCTCATTAAATAGAGGCCACATGTGTCTGTTTATCATCCTTGTTTCACATTTCACTACTTTCAAGAATAATATTCAATGTGGTGAACAAATGCTTCCATTTCTTGTCTTTTGTCTTACTTGGGCCTCGCCTGACTATTCTCACTTTTGACATGGATTGCCTTTCAGATTAGAAAATTTTATAAAGATCAATATAGATTTTAAATCATAGCTTTATGAACTGAGTTACAGAAATAGAAATGAAGAGAGATAATTATATAAAAAATAAAATTGAACATTGCTAATTTTTACCTTACAGTATTGAAATGTTGGGTGGTTGCTTAATTTCTATTGAAAATATTGAGTGAGATCAGTAAGAATGTATAATGACTTTGTAATATTATAATCAAATATGTTTGTGGTAGATAATACTTCCAATAAATTTGTTAATTTAGGAACGTAAGTACTATAGCCCTCAACTTACAATCATTCATTTAACAACTGCTTGAAGTTATAACAGCACTGAAAAAGTGTCTTACAACCGGTACTCACACTTATGATTGTTGCAGCATCCCTACAGTCATGTGATGAAAATTTGGTCACTTGGCAACAGGCATTTATTTACAACAATTGCAGCATCTGGGAGTCATGTGATTGTCATTTGTGATCTTCCCAACTGACTTCCAATATGCAAAGTCAACAGGGGAAGCTGGATAAATTTAACAATTGCTCAATTCACTTTTGTGGCAATAATTTGCTTAACAACCATGGCCAAAAAAGTCATAATTGGGCACAACTCACTTCACTGCTTTGCTTAGCAATGGAAATTTTGGCCCCAATTGTGGTTGTAAGTCGAGGACTACCAACAGACACTTAAAACAATCTGTTAATGTGAAGGCAAAATTCTCTAAGTTATTTTATGCAGATGAAGATGAACAATCTGTTAATGTGAAAGCAAAATTCTCTAAGTTCTTTTATGCAGATGAAGAATCTTTCTTTTGTTAAATATCTATTGCTACCTCTTTTCACTTGTATCTCTTTCTTCTCTACTTCCTTCCTTTGAGATTAACAACATGTTAAATTGTAGTTCTCAGAAACATTACATTGGAGATCCATTCAACAGGATCCCATTTTGTATTTTTTTTTCTGGGTACTCTTTGATAGAATCTATACTATACCTTGTCTTTTTATCTTGTAGACAAGAATGTATCTTGTCTTTTTATGTACACTAAGAGCATATGAACCAAAGACAAATTCCTTGTGTGTCCAATCACACTTGGCCAATAAAGAATTCTATTCTATTCTATTCTATTCTAATCATTATTATTGATGGATGTTGAGACTACTGCAGCTATGAATTTGGTTGCATGATTTTTTGTATTTTTATTTTTCTTATACTATTTTGGTCTTTTATATTGTTTTTTTCATTTGTGAGCTGCCCAGAGTAATATATTTGAGATGGACAGCTAAATAAATTGAAATAATCAATATATTCATAATAAATATCTAAACATTATACCTGATGTACATGTGTCTGAAAACACTGATTCCTGGCACATTTCTATCTATATTTTTAAGCTGAATATAGCTCAATGGCGTTATTCATAAATATGAGGATGAAATATAATCCATTATCTTTTCTGACTTCAGCTACATTAATTTGCATTAGAAGGTATAAAACACCGCTTTATTAGGATGGGTTTCAGCTGCTCAAATTGCATACATTCATGCACACATTTAGCAGTATAGTCTCTTCCTTTTTTGTCAGGAACGTTTGTCTGACTCCAAATACATGGAGTCAACACTGTATTTTTCATATTGTGAACCATTTTTTAGTGAGATGGAAGAGAGTCATACCTGTAAATGGATCTGTGGCAAGTCTTTCATTAGATTCTGACGAAGAACCTGGAACATAGCGACCACTACCTGTGAAAAGATGTACCCAACAGAAGGTCATTATCATATTGAATGATCTTGCACTACCAAGCTAGCATCAATTCTTTTTTTTTTGTAATAAGTTTTTATTTTATTTTATAACACGCAAAAATTCCAATTTCAATTGAACAATGTGTTGTCTGGGTACAAGTCATTTTAGGAAATAATAATCAAAGTGTTTACAATAATACACATTGAATTAATATCAATAATAATATTAATAATAATCACCATAATATTTGTTTAACCAAGTTAGCATACCTTCCTTAAATCACTAATCCTTCCATATTTTCTAGCTCCTGTTTTTATCAATTAATCATGGATAAAAGAAGTCCCAAGTCAAAAAATATTCAGTTTCTTTGTTTTCCTTAATTGTAAGTGTTAGCTTATCCATTTCTGCACATTCTAATATTTTCCTAATCACATCTTCATCTATTGGGATCTCTTCACTTTTCCATTGTTGTTCAAATTCTATTCTCACTGCAGTCAATACATGTAAAATCAAATATACATTCCCTTTGTTGAACTTGTCTGGTAAAATGCTCAACACAAATGTCTCTGGTTTCAAATCTATATGTTGTTTTATCATTTTTTTCCAGCCATGTATGTATTTTTGTCCAATATTTTTTTGTTTTTTGACATGTCCACCACATATGATAATACGAACTAGGCGTCTGGTGGCATTTCCAACATTCTGTAGATTTATCCTTAAACATTTTTGCTAACCTTGAGGGCGGAAAATGCCATCTATAAAACATTTTATAAAGATTTTCTTTGTATGTAGTAGGCATTGTTAATTTATAATTTCTATCCCAAGCTAGCATCAATTCTTAATGGCCATACAGATAGACCTTTTTTGAGATGCTGTATTCTCAACATAACCCTTCAGGCCTTCCAATGAAGCATCTTATCACTCCTTAATTCCACTTGCTGCTGGTCATCAATTTTTTCTCATGCCAGCATCATAAACTTCACACAACAGCAGGATCTTCATGCACAATATGTCCAAAATATTATCTTCATTGGTGTCTTAGACGAGAATCTTGTGTGTTCTCTTCTATGATCTGATGGTTTTAATTAGCCATGACACCATATATTTCATAAAGGACACATTTTACATTAGTGCACTTTCTTTTACAATATTTTATCACCAGAGGTGGTATGGCTTGATTGGCTCAATCTAGAACTGAGTAACTTATAATAAAAAGTGTTATACGAGTTTTCTTTATGTTTGTCCCTTGTTATGAAATCCATGTAACTGAATTTTTTGGCTGCTAAATTTCGACTACACGCTTTGTAGAGTGTCAGGAAGGCACATATTTAGGGCTACACAGATGGTGAAAGGGTTAATATCTTTGATTAAGACCAAGAAGTACAGGTTTAAGCCTATATTATCTTATGTAGTTTGAGGCATCAAGTCTCTTTTTATTTTCAGGAAGTCGCTGCTTGGCCAAATCTCTCTGGATTGAAATTTGAACAAATTAGTGCTGGCTGAACATGGCTGAAGCAAAAGAATGCCAAGATTTGCATTACATATATAAAAATGAGTCAGAGTTATATTCTGTTTTTCCCAGCAGTTCAATTTTTTCCTTACCTGTGAAAGGATCTGAAAAGTCAGCCTCTGTGTGTCCCAGCGTTTGCCCTTTGGTGTTATCTATTATGAACTTGGCCACTTGATCCAGGAACATGGGATTCAGATCATTCTTTTGCAGGAAGTTGTACGCTGTCAGCCATGGATCGTCAGTAATACTATATGGTAGCTTATAAGAGGGGCCACCTTCATTTACGTCAATAGTGAAAACATAGTCGTATTCCTTTCAATGGAAATCAAAATAGAAACAATGATTTTCCTATATTTTCCTTCAAAGCACACAGATGAGTACACTGAACCATTAAGTCATTTAGGAAAAATGATTTACCTTTCCTTCAAACAAAACTTTTCCAGATGTCTGCTGGGTAGCTCCAGATGAGCCAACAACATCTCCAATTTTGATCCACTTGCCTTCACTACTGCTCCATTGGTAGGCTTCAACTTTTCCATCCTCTTTAATAAGTCTCGTTTGCCCATCTCTTGTACCTTAAAATGTATAGAAAAGAACATTCACTATATGACCACAGAAAATAATTTAAGAACCAACATGTTCTCCTGCATTAAAATGTGATAATTCTGGAAGGTTTGTCTTACCCTAAAATATAGTAGCATGTATAATTTGCCTTAAACTCCACTTGTTCATATCTTCCTACTATGTATACCTCCTAGCTTGGCTTACAAATTGGTCTAAATCAGCCCTTTTCAATTAGAGTTGAGGTTACTAGGGGTTACGTGAGATGTCAAAACTTTTTGAACTTTGCAGAATGCCACCACTTGCATAACTTACCTGTTATCGTTGTAAACATTGTAAAATGTGGATTAGAAGTTAATTGTATAGTGACATTTTTGTAAAAAAAAAAATCAGTTTTATGGAGGATCTCTCTTGAGGTCTAAAGATTCTATCTCGGGTTCCTCTGGGGTAAAAAAGGCTGAGAAAACCTGCTCTAAATTAAAATTTCTATCTTGCGTAGTATAGCGTGAACATGTTTCAGGGTAAAGTTTTGGTTATGCCTCTGGTATACTCGCCAATAAATATGATTTTGTACCGTTACTACTGTAGAGAATACTTTTAATGGCACGGGTACAACTAAGCCATGTAACTTACCCTCTTTAGAAGAAACCATTATGCGAAAGCCCTGATTGACCAAAGGTCAAATAGTTCTCAGTGTCTATGGGACCATACTGAAGTGCCATATGTGTTGTTGTGAATGCATATGGGGAGGGAGGAAATCATAGATGGGTGACAGTTGCCTTTTTGAATGTAAAAGGCACACCAATACTACTGCTGACTGCAACAGATAACAAATAAACCAGGAAAGAGCATAATTTAATAAATCAGCAAAACTGGCCCACTGCAAACCATGTCATAACGCACTAACTCGCTTAGCAGCCAGTCATACATTGAGGACTACCTGTATTCATGCCTCTTGATTTCCTTGACTATTTCTTATCCCCCCCCCCTTTTTTTTGCATTCTGCATGTTGCTTACATCAAAACACTCCTGTGATCGTATGCAGATGTACGTAAGAATTCTGTCATAAAGAGTTCCAATAAAATTCACTGATTCATCTTCCCAGAGTTGAAGGCTTTTAAGGCTTGTACTATAAAGTAGCATGCTTAATGCAAACATTTGATGTAATGCTTATGGCAGACCCTTCATTATTCATCAACTAGAGGTAGCTTTAAAAGCAAATAAATAACTACGTATGTACAAAGTGCTACACAATTAGCCAAATATATGGTAATGCATGCATGTATAATAATGTTCAGTAAGTTTGTGAAAATGTAACTGAACATGACTGATTTGAAATAAAATTAGAATTTGCGGCAGTCTCTTGTCGAAAATTGGAACTTGTATAAGAGATTCTCAGGAGTAAAAGTTTCCACGTCTCTAATCCTACACAATTGACATGTATCACAAAATACTTCCTACTTTAAAAATGTATGTATGCAAATGTGTAAATCATCTTGGATTGGTCTACATGGGGAGGGAGGAGGCGGCCATCTACTCTATATCTGTAAACTAAAAAAATAGCAGCCAGTTATATAAATTAAAACCATTATGGTGTATAAGTCATGCTTTATGATTTAACTTTATATGTGATTTGGTTTCCAATAGGTTGTTCAACACACCACAAGTCGAAACAAATTGTGGGTTTGCCACAATCTGTGAACTGAGATATAGACACCAAAGAATAAAGAATAGATATTTAATTGTTTCTATTGAGACTGGTTGCAGCATCTTTTAAACATCAGCTGAATAATAACTCTAACTTACTAAACAATTGCTTCAATAGTAAGCAATCAGCCGCAGCAGCAAAGAAACCAACAAGGCAGTAAAGAAATAAAAAGTTAAGTTCCCATTTTTAAATAAATATAATTAAGATTGAATACTAGAGTTAAATTGGTTCCATCAAAGATAAAGATAAGAAAGAAGAACAGAACAAATCAGCAAGACTAAACTAAACCTTGCTATTCTTGTTTTATTTTTCTATATACACGCTTAAGGTTTTCAGTCTGCTATAACTCTGTGTATGCTGGATTACAGAGAAGCTCTCTTTCAACTAGTTATGTACACATAATGGAGAAAATGATATTACCATAGCTAGGCAAAATAACAACAACAATGTAATAGTGATACCCATTGTCTTTGGGACACTTGGTACCATGTCCAAGAATTTTATAAAACATTTCAAGAAATTGAATAACACCAGTGGAACTGCAAAAAACTGTGCTACTTGGAACATCATATATTTTAAAAAGGTACTTGGTTGATAACTAGGACGCTGGCAGCAACCCGTATCAATCATTAGCACCAGTCAATGGTATTTGTGACACATTTTTAAATGTCCAGTTGACTGAGTTTCATGTTTAATGAATAAAAGAGATAATAAAGCCATGATCTCATTATCTTGTAATAGTGCTGACAAATAATAATGACAAATCCAGACTTAAATGAATTTAGAGATTTTATTTCAAGGATCGAAAGTTATTTTGTTATCTGACCTTTCTTAAACTAAGGGGCTAGTCCCTAAATTTTGAACTCAGCATGTGAAAGTTACCTCTAAATGAATTCAGTTGATCACATTTCTATTTACTTTTTATTCCATCATTCAGCACTTCACTATAGCATACACAGTGCTTCCTGTCTTATTTTTTTCCCCTAGATTTTAAATTGTCCTGTTGGAGATAGCATCAAAGATTGCTCATTTTTAAACAGGCAGCAAATATTTATTTAAGATTTCTAGTATGCATTCCAAAGGTCATTAACTTTTGCTTTAACTTTTAGGAAAAGGGGAAGACAACAGTGCCATACCAGGTTCATCCAGATGTTCTCTACCAGGAAGCTCGTCAGCATTGATGTCCCCTAGGTCACCAGTTTTAGAATCAATGGTTGCTTGAGAAAGCTCGTTTTCAAAAGCACGAATCTCCTCCAGGCTGGCTGTGCGCTCCAAAGATTCTGTGAACACTCTGATAATTCCATCACTGAAGGAAGAGTAAAAATCGTTCTGGTTATCCAACAAGTAGTTTCCATCATTACTTTTCCATTTACTGCTATGTTTCTGTCTAAATGGTCCAGCTCACAAAGAATCCCATCTTAGATTTTTTCCGCCAATGAATTCAAAATAATGCAGTGAAATATCATAGACACTGGCTTATTTTAACATTTCAGTCTACTTTTTGAAGACATAGAAAAACTAGATTCCCTGAACACAACGATGTGTCCTAAAGTCGCAAAACAAGAAGATATGCTAAAGGATATCTTCAAAATTCATTAAAAAAAACCTGTGTTCAATGACTTCTTTGATTAATATAGTTTGAACTAGAATGAAATTCAGAATAGCTGGTACATTATCTCTAAGAACTTTGCTGGTTCAAGTATAGAATTTTTTCCCCCAGTATCTAAAGTTACAATTAAAACTAATTTAAAATAAAACAAAGTAATTAAAATAAACCTAACAAAAACAGGTAAACTACATAAAATAATTAGAAGTAACAATCACTAATTTAAATAAATAAATAAATATTGGGCTTGAGGTGTATTCAGAAGAACTACAGTAACAACAGAGAAGGCCCAATGCCAATCTATTTCCAGAAATTCTCATGGCATCTATAGGTGAACCTCCCCAGATGATCCCTGCAAAAGTGAAAAGTTCATCGAAAAGGGACATTCTCTCCAATGGCTTGAAGGTTTTAAAGGCAATAATCAACACTTTGGGTTTTGGCCAGAACCAAACTGGCAGTCTGTGGAGTGCTTTACAGCTCATGCATAATATGGCTTCTGTATTTTTTCCCAAACCAACCTGGCTGCTGAGCATTATACCGGTTGAAATTTCCAGATTAGATATAGAGGCAGCCCCACATAGAGTACATTACCATTATCAAGCTTGGCGGCTGCCAGCACACCCATCACAGTTTTAACATCATTTTCTTCCACAAAGGGATATAGTTGGCATATCATCTGAAATTGATCAAAAGGCATTCCTGGCGGTTGCATCAAACGGGGAAACCAGAAAATTTGGGTCTAGAAGCACCTCCAGACTCCATACCTGCTCCTTCTGGAAGAGGCTAATCCCATTCAGAACAGACATATTTACACCTCTCTGGAATTATGGTCCCTCACAATGAGCATCTCCACCTTGTTTGGATTCAATTCCAATTTATGTTATCCTTCATTCAGCACATTATTGAGAGCCAAACCACTTCCTGAAGATGTTATTGAGAAACAGATTGGGGCATCAGTAATCTATTGCAGGGGTCTCCAACCTTGGCAACTTTAAGACTTGTGGACTTCAACTCCCAGAATTCCTCATCTGGCTCAGGAATTC
>JANHFK010002831.1:19632-29902 GCA_036250565.1 Sibynophis collaris | reverse complement strand
CACCCTTCAGCCTCTGCCTCCCAGCAATGTACCTCCTTACAGCAAACAGCCTGGTCAGTTTCAGCACAGCCTGATATAGCACAAGCAGCTGTATGGCAGTTGAATCGGCCTCCAAGAATACTGCCTTATCAGCTGTTCCAGGCTGCAGGGATGTTGCCACAATCACCATCCATTGCTGCTGCCACCTATCACCGCCTCCATGCACCCCATTTTCGGCCTCCGCACATCCCATTTTTGGCCCATTCCAGGTGGCAGGGATAGGTGATAACAGCAGCGATCTCCGCCATTTAGAACTGGCCAAAAACGGAATGTGCAGAGGCCGAAAACAGGGAATGTGGAGGTGAAAATTGGGTGTGCGGAGACCAAAATGGGATGCGCGGAGGCTGAAAATGGGGCATATGGAGACGGCAATAGGTGGATGGGTGGCGACGGTTGGTGGCGATCCCTGCAGCTTGGAACAGCTGATAGGCGGTATTCTGGGAGCAGATCCAACCGCCAATCAGCTGCTTGTGCTAAATCAGGCTGTGCTGAAGCTGACCAGGCTGTTTGCTGCAAGGAGGTAAATTGCTGGGAGGCAGAGGCAGATATTATTCCTCTTGTTTTTCTCCTCAAAAGCTAGGCGCGTCTTATACTTCGTAGCGTCTTATAGTCCGAAAAATACGGTAATCACTTTTGTAGGATTATACTCCCACTGCTTGCACCCAATAGGGCTTGCACTGTTAACGGCACAGTGAAATAATGCAGGGCTATTTTCCCCTATCTTATCTCAACTGAGTATGGCAGAGCCATTTGATGTGTCAGTAATAACTCAAAATAGTTGCAATACTCACATATTTACTGCTGCAACCTGAGATACAAGCCAGCTGCTTCAAATAGCTTCCCATTCTTCCTGGTAGAAGGTTAATAATCAAACTAGTAAAAAAAAATACTTTAAAAATATCAGCGAATGCTTAGAAACCATTTTATGCCTAAAATTGAAATATCATTAATTTTTTTTTCTTAAAAAAATAACATTTAACTTTTTCCTTATACAGCCAACAGTCTTCTCACTGTGAAAATTAGTGGTGCTTCCTTGTAGGAATGGATGTTTAGAATGGGCGATAAATAAGCCCAAGCAAAACAGGCTCTCCCTTTTTTCCTCTTGCAGTGGGATCAGTTGTTTCCACATCACTCTCCCATTGCTTTGTTCTTTTTGTAAGAAGGTGCATTTTCAGGCTATCCCAACTATGTTTCCTTACCTTACAGAACTAAAAGTGACTGCAAGGAGAAGGTGATGTTGGTGTAAATGATGATTTAAAGTGTTCATACGCTGCCAGTAATGCAAAACAGCTTGATGTTATGTTTGTTTATTGTTTAGTCTTGTCAATCATAGTTACAATAAAGCATACTCTATGACATAAAATTAAGAATATAAAATACAAGATTGAGGTTATATTAAATGCTAATAGTGTTTGATAATGGAATTCACCCTACTTTTATCCACCTTCACTAATGCTTGTATTTACTGTTTTCTTAAATATGTTACCATAATTTATAGTACTAAATTATATGATGAATTATAATTCTATTTTTATGGTATTCCTACCTGGTATTATGATTGTAAAAAACAGTAAATAACACAGTTGATAATTGGGTAAATAAGATAAGGCACAATATAAAATAGTGGCATATAAAATGTTGGAATGTCAAAATGAGTAAAATAGGTGGCTTATCTCCTGCTGTTCAACAGAAAGACACAATGCAAAAAATCCTATTCCTGCTAGGCAAATATCTGCAGGATGTGACACAACTAAGAAGGTTTCTGATAGATACAAGCAGGAAGGACTCTGATATGAAGTGGACATAATCCTAACCTAAATTCCAAGAAAACTCTTAGGACCTTTCAGAATATCAAATGTGTAATTAAAACACAGTTAAAAACATAGCATAACAAAATCTCATTTCCTGGATAATTCAAGAACAATAACATTCATAAAAGCTGAAAAAAATCCTGGCAGGGGCTCCACAACTACCCTAAACCCAGTTCCAGGAGCAGAACCCGGTCTTAAGGGACTTAGAAAAGACTGGAAACTTGGGAGCCATACATATATCTGAGGGAATGCTATTCTGAAGGACAGGAGCTGTGATAGAAAAGATGCATTTCCTTGGATCCGTAATATGACATTGAATTGAGGGAATTATAAAGTTTTATAGATACATTAAGGTTAAAGCTTTAAATTCAGTTAAATCAGCAGCTAGTGCAATTCTTTCAACAAACACTGTTCTGTGACAATAACCCAATATACTAGATAAACAACCATGCCTATACTTTTTGCATTAGAATCTGTTTCTGAACCACTATTCATCCTTTTTTGTGTTTTTCTTATCCTATACAACAGCAATGAATCCCATTTACTGAATGCTACGTTGTTCTTAGCTTTAACAGATAAAAAGCACATATAGCTATGATAATTTTGTGCCACGCTTTTGGGGGGGAAAGTGCATATTCACTTCAGGAATTTTGTTTTAATATTTTGTAACTGATAAATGCAGTCTAGATTTAAATCCCTTCTGTTTCTCCTAACAGCTAAGAGCTGTTCCCCAGGTGAAGCTTTTTTGGACAATTTATTCTTACTGCTTAATTTGAGTCTTGAGGATTGGAGTTTGTTATGTCCTCCTTCAATATGTTATCCTACTATATATCTTTCTGATAGATCTGGAATAGTACCTCCCTTTTTACAATCCTGTAATCCCTTAGATCCTTTATTGTAATCATGCATTATTTATATCAAGTGTTTCAGCATTTAAGTACCATTTATTACTGTGAACAAAAGATTTTATGAGAAGAGGAAATGTGTTAGAAAGTAAAAGCTAGGAAAAAATAGCAGAAGCCAATGTGTTCATAAACACTGGCTGGGAATCAAAATTAAATCTACAGTGAGTGCATGAGCACAGCTAAAGAGAAAGAAATGATTCACCCAAAAGGTATGAATTTCTAAAGAAATTAGAAGTCTGGATTCATGCAAATCTTTAGGGTTTTATTTTTCCACTTGCTAAAAATTAGAATAACTTAAAACTGAAGGCTGGCCACTTCAATCATACTCTGAAAAATCAGCTCTATCTCATTTTATGTGCTCTTTATGGTAAATGCTGTGCTGCAGACTTAATTATAAATATAAATGTTTTTTCTCTCCTTGAGTGGTTTGACTTTGTATTATTTCCTCATGCTAAGAAATTGCAAGAAGAGAAAGAAAGATTGACCAAACATCGGGATGCATTCAAGAAAATTATGGAACATTTGAATAGAGAATATGAAGGCCTAAAGTTGCAGCTCCAGGAGAATGAAACACATTCACAGGTAAATTGTTAAGGATACACTAAATTGCTTCAAAACTTTTTGAGACAAGTGTTTTAACATGTGGGCACACAGGATGTATTTTATAGTAAATACCTCTGATGGCAGATTTGAATTAAAAAGGAGGGTGGAACTCAGCTTTCTGAAATGAATATCATAGAGGCTTCTGTTTTGCAATAATATAGGGTAAACGAAAGCTATATAAAATTTTATAATATGAATTGATAACTATCGGTGCTGAGTAAGTCATAGAACACAATTAATTATAAAACATATGGTGCTTGTGGTTTAGTGTTTTATATCTCAACATTTACTGGTAAATAAAAATTAAAGTATTTTTCCAACTCAAATATTAATGGACAATTGTTGTTTTAATGTGTAAAATGGTTTATATTCTAATTTTCCATTAACAGTAAAATATTCTTGAAGTAAACATGTTGACTTCCACAGAATGTTTTTGAAAGTTTCATTGTAAGGAGCCAACATGTTTTGATTCCAAAGGTTTGAACAGCAATATTAGGCAAGCAAACTACTGTTAGTATTTTTAGGAAGCAGCCATAAATATAATAGCCATATAATCTTGTTATTTATGCTCAGCAAATGGCTACAATTCCACTGTTTAACTTATTGTGTTAGACTATTCTCAGCACAGACCCGGTTCTTAATCACACATTCTGCCATCAGACAGGAAATTCAGCTATGGAAGTGAGGAAGTTTCTCCCTCTTAGTGCAGAATATACCTTAGTTTAATATGAGTAAAATATTTTGGAAGCAATTGTTGACTCCCCCACCCCCCATCCCAAAACAAAACAGACTAGGAGAATTCTGTGCCTTATCTAAAGCAAATCTTCACTGTGATGGATTGTTATTTTAATAGTTTGTTGCTATAAAAATAAGTTTGTTTATTTATTTATTTGATTTTTATTCTATCTATTTATAAATAATTCAAGATGATGAACATACATGATACTCTTTCCTCCTCCTTTTTTCCTCACAATGACAATCCTGTGAGGTGAGTTGGGCTGAGAGAGAATGACTTAGTCCAAATTCATCTAAAGCAGGACTAGAACTTGCAGTCTCCCGGTTTCTAAGTCAGCACCCTAACCATTAAATCTGTGTATGTGTATCCACAAACACACATGTACATATAGAAAGAAAAGATTATACTGCAATTAGTGTTAATCAGAATGCTTAATAAAAAGCAACGTAGCTAAACAGTTAAATAGAAGGGAGGTCAATCTTGTATTAAGTGGAACTACAATATTCATTCCTGTTGTTACCATATTTTTCGTTTTCTACCTTCAGCTAACAAATCTGGAACGGAAGTGGCAACACCATGAACAAAATAATTTTGTTATGAAAGAATGTATCCTTTTTGTTTTCATAAATAGCATTACCGTTGTCAAATACTGCAAATTATTACTATTACTTCTTCCAAAGCACTAGTCTTTATTAAGCTCTTCTAACATTTATTCTGACTAAATTTGGTGCAGATATATATATATATATTTCTGAATACAACGAAGGCACACATCAAACACTTACAAATTGTACTGAGTTTAATAAGAAAGTAAATCAGGTGCATAAATTGAGGCTTGTTAAATATTGTCTACTTTCTCAGATCACAGTGAACCAAAAATATACTATTTGTTGTGTAAAGTAATATGCAAATATATTATTTGATTAAATACAACAATTGGTTTAGAGTGGTTGATGGTTGCTTCTTTGCTACAGGGTTTATATGTAGTTTTTTGGCTCAAAATCTGCCAAGATTTTGAGATGGGTAACAAGCGTAGTTGCACAACTGAATGTTCTTTCCATTCAGCCATTTTTTAGGGTGAATTTCCAGATAACCACAGCAAGCATGAATTTAGCAATGGCATGTGTTTCCATTTGAAATTAACAGTAATTTCTCTGTGATCATATCTATAGAATTTTTAGAGTTCCTTGGCCAAAAAGAGTCAGTGAGGTCACAGTAAGGCGAAGCTGTACCAATTTTCAGTGTAATAAGGGCCTTTAGGGTGCTTAGCATCTGTAAAATTCACCATTGGTTATACACAGTACACAAAGCAGAGGGATGGTAGTATCATGTAAAACCCTATACACTGGAACATGATGTCATTTAACCTCTGTCCTATCTTATTACATCTGGCATCAGTTGTAAATCCAAGTGTAAACACACTCAATCACTACAGGAAAAAAGAACCTTACTGTCTGGGATTTTTAGGCATGCCTTTCTATACTGTGTGAATGTACCTATTAGGAGGATCAGGTTTATTCTCAATTTCTTGACTCAGGAGTATAATGGGTGGGGGGTGAGAGAGAAGAGGGCAATTTATACAATGGAAACTAATTCATACTTTATAAGTTATTACAACCTGTATGGATGTTCTGCAAATATTCCTTTCCCCTCCAAAGAGATTGGATTGGTTCAGAAGTGGTTATTGATTGTTTTTAGAAAAGAATGGATTTTGCTAATTGAATTGTGTGAGGTTTAACCTGAAATCTAGAATGATTGCAACAGCTTAACCTCCTGCCATATTGTCAGTGGCAAAGTTGGCTTAATTCATGGTTAATGAGAGCGCATCTTGTTGAATTTTCTCCTGAATTTTCCCTGAATTTTCTCAACCCAGATGCCTTCTTTCTCTCTGGCAAAATGATACGCACAAAAAAGGATAGATATATGGCCTCAGCTCTTTAGGCATTAGGAGTTGATGGTGTTACTTATTAGTAGCTTTTATATTTATTGGAGAACTTTTTCCTTAATTGATATAATCAAGTTATAGCTACAAAAAGCCAGGAAAGTGACTACACCCCCATAATGAACGATGTCATGAAGGAAGTTGCAGAATATAACAAAACTATAATAGAAGCTTTACAGAGCAGCAAGAATTGATCCTAGATCTGCCTAGCCTGGATGGACCAAATTAAGGATTTACATACAGTTGTTTTGAAGAACGTTGACTTTTGAAGACAGTCCAGTTCACATTAGTATAACCTGTGTGCCTTTTTTCCTGTATTCTAGGGAGTACGATAGACCCATGCCAGGGACATTTGTTTGTTTTCTTTTGAATTAATTCTGTATTGTAAAACAATTGTTCAATGAAGATTTTTTAATTCATGCTTGTTTTGCTTTGTTAAATAAGCAATATAGTTTGATTTACATCATTTTAAAAAACAGTGTGATGGTAAGTACACTGTATTGCTTAAGTTTCTTCTTAAAGTTGTAACTGCAAAAGCAGAAAATGTTATTATTCTATATTTCAATTTATCTTGACATATAAGAATTGTTCTATGTTGAATTGTGTTTAAGATGCATAAGAATATTAAAATAAAGAAATTTAAGAAGTCACCCTGTATTTTTCCCCCCAAAAAATATGCAGTAAAAGTCATATGTAGCAAAACGAATATCTAAGTAACTTCTTCTTTTTAGCCTCAGTATCTGAAGAATCCAGGGTGTCCAGCTTGAAATAAGATGCCTGACTTGAAAAATTCAGAGCATTCTTTCTATCTGAAGCATACAAGGTTCTTATGGAGTGACATTCTTGCTCTAGGAGGATAAAACTCCCAATGGGATCCAGAAAACAGCAAACCAGAAGTATTGTGTTGAAAAAGGGAGTTATCATGAATGAGCAAAAACCAAATCAGCTCTTTTTGTTGACCCATCTCCCTTGTTCCTAAGGGATCCTTCTGTGAGTAATGTTCTGTTTGTAAAACCCCATTGATAAGCCCGAATAAGAAAAGCAAACAGAGCAAAAATGTATAACAGGCCAGATGACTCCCTTTCCTCACAGTTATAATAGCTTTTTCATGCTGCTTTATCTTTCCAATGGATGGTCAGTAACCTGGTAATTTCTGAGGAATGCAGGAATGACTAAAGAACAGTTACAGAGATTGGCTAATGCAAAATAATAAGAATGTAATCCAATTTTTTTTTAAAGCAAAGTATTTGGAACTATATTTCTAACAGATTTTAGCTTTTTGTTCTTTTTGGATGGTTGCATTGTTATTATATTGAACTTTTGCATCCTGAATCAAAGACCATTGCATGAAATATTTATTTTTATTATTTCATTTATTTTCTGACTTTCATCCAAGTCCTCAGGATGGCACACTCAAAAGTCTCCATTTTGTTTCTGTAGTAAAAATGTTATGACAGGCATCCTGTAGCTCATTTCCAAATGGTTAGTCAAGCAAGCCAATGGCTTCACAGTCATGGACATATCACATATTATACTAAGCCCAAAAGAAACCACCTAACGATTTAACATTGTCAGTGATTGCCCAAAATCGTTCAAATGTGTTTCCTTAGACTAGAATTTTACTGTGGCACTACATTATTTCATGCTTGTGCTATATTTAATGAGGGGGGAGTTTTTAAGTGTAAAAATGTAAAAAAAATAGTGATCTTTATCAGACATGCTAAATTGAGTTGCAGTAGACTTGATAGATGGATTAAGGAAGTTGGTTTATCTAGTTTTGCCTATATTTTTTGGCAGAAGATAATTTCTTAACCAGTCAGGCATCGGGATGGCTAAACAAACAAACAAAAGTTTTTACCAGAGATTTGCAGCAATCCTAACTAAATGGCAGAATTTCCTCTGTCCCAACAGCTGATTTTTATTTTGCCTCAGAAAAAAGGCTAGTGGGAGATCTTGTCCTGACAGCTTTTAAAGTGGAACAAGTTAAGCAAAGTGGTTGATGGATAGATATCCTGCCAGCTCCCCTGAATAAGGTTTACAGCAAGGGAAGAGATGTGTTTTGACTGGCAGATTTAACCAGCTGTTTTCCTCTCCTGCCCTATGAATTAGAATTACAGTATGTATGGTGTCCATTGCACGGATCATCGCTCTCTTCCTGTTTCACATTGCTGGGTCGTTTATCTTCTCGTTTCATTGCTCATTCTCTCAACCATCACCAGCTCCTCTGCATCAATCTCTGTTGTTAGCACTACTGTTCTAACACTAGCTCCATCATCAGTGCCACCATCTCAATTACTGGTCTCCATCATCAGTTCCAACATTTGTATCACCAATTCCATCACCAACTATCATATAGCTCTATAATTGGCTCTATTGCAGGTCCATCATAGTTCCATCATTTCATCTCTATCACTGGCTCCATCACTAATGCCACCTTGTCAGATCTGTTTTTGACTAGTTGTTGGCTCTATTGCTGGTTCTATCACCACCTCTAGGAGCAACTCCACTGGCTCCATCACTGACTTCCCTGCCATCTCTATTTTATCTATCATAAATATTTATCATAAGTGTATTATTATCTGCACTATGATTTGGGTGTTGTTGTTTTGTATTTCTATACCTATGCAATTCATATATATTTTGCTATCACCTTTCTTACTCTTCTGCTTTTTTCATTCACTTATCTGTGCTGTCTCCTCTCTCATTCCATGTCTTAAAAGTAAGTATTTGGGGGTACTATTAACAAATACCGGCGAGTAGATTCTCATGCTTCAGCCACTACTACTCAGGAAGATGGAAAATAGCACATTAACATCATATTGGATAGATAGGTAGATTCAGCTATGGGCTAAAGATAAAATGAAGACTGCATCATGAAGATGTGACCTTAGAAGTAGTTTGTGTATGTTTTACTACAGACAGGGCAACATGCTAAAGAGCTCTTAGTCTTTAAACCACTGTTCATATCATCAGAAAGTGAGGTTAATTCTCCGGGATCTGAACCTTCTTGGATTTACACAATGCTTACAGTTAAATTAATCTCTTCTCGTGATTAGAGTTACACTTAAAAAGAAATGAGTTTTCAGCTTTGCCTGGAGAAGAATTTTCTTTCATTTTAGAATAATGGAACACAATTGACCACTACATATTTGACATTGTGCATTTGTTGATAGCCAAAATTCACCAACACATCACTCAGCAGTGTAGGTAAGTTGCAGAACAGGGTAGCACACCCATAGCTTTGGGAACTATTAAAGGGGCTGGATTTGTTCTTCTGCACAGCTTTACAAAAGCTTGGTCTTAGCTTCATGCATTTTCTACCATCTGGTTCAATTTTTTGCTCCATCTGAAAAGAAAACAAAAAAAGATGCTGTTTATTAAAATGGCAAGTTTAGGGGTAACCTTGCATAATTGTCAATTTCCTGCTTCAACCCAATAAATCTGCTTCATTCTGTTTTTCATATCGTAATATCTAACTAAGACAAAACAGGATTTCTATAGACCCAAGGCTATTATCTAGGGGAAATTCCCACTAATATCTCTTCCTTCCTTTTGGGGGAGAGTGTTCAGTTATTCCAGTGAGACTTTCTTTTTTATTATTAAAATAAAAGTTGGTCTCTAATAACTTCACATGAGTCTTTTTGTCAGTCACTTGGTTTATCCATTGAAATCCCCCATGCTACAATAACATTTTGATGAACAGTGGACAGAAGTCACTCTCTGAATAAACACACAATGAAATTTCATTGTGCTCTTCATATGGGGTCAATTGTGACATGGCACTGATTTTGCACAACAGCATGGGAAAGTTCCCCAGCCTTGTGTCTACTTTGCGGGGTATCTACAGTAAGAAAATCTTGATTCTAAAGATACAACCCCTGATGTTCTCTCTTGCAAAGCTTATTTCCTACCTATAGATATCTCAATTATTTTTTTAATCTCTATCCCACTGCTTCGATATTTAATACCCTGTTTCCCCCAAAATAAGACATCCCCTGATAATAAGCCCAATCAAGCTTTGGAGCGCATGGCAATAAGGCCAAGCGCTTATTACAGGGTTCAAAAAAATATGAGACAGGTCTTATTTTCGGGGAAATATGGTATCTTAAATTCATATTTCAGAATACTCATGGAAATTTTAAAAGGCCCTATTACACAAATCCTAACTATTTTAAAATTAAAATCAGGACTGCAGGTCCCTGAACAAATCCAATTTAGTGCACATTCTATTTAG
>JANHFK010002829.1:53289-63991 GCA_036250565.1 Sibynophis collaris | reverse complement strand
CCTTGAGAGGGGACGGATGCCTTGCTGCCTCCCAAGGCAAGAACTGACTGGACTACTGAGTTTGGTGGGCGGGTGGGGGGGGGGAATGTTTCTTCCATGAGAGACCACAGTAGAACATTTCAGGGGTGGTCAATAAGGGGGTGGAAGCCACTTGGGCTTCCCTGCCTGCTTAGAGGATTTGGTTTTCCATGGGAGTACCAAGTAGTCCCTCCATCCCTGCAGCCCTCCCCAGGGGGACGCCACAAACTGAGCCCGGCTGGGGTGGGTTTCCAATCTGAATCCTTTCTCATCTTCAAGCTTGCCTGCCTGCTTTGTAGGCCAGTCAGAAACTGGGACTGAGGGGCGGGAGGTGAGCCAAGCCCCTTGGAGAAAATACGGCGAGCCCACCTTGGGAATGAATTGTCCCCAAAAGTGAGTAGGCAGCAATATAAATAAATATTAAATAAATAAAATAAAATAAATACAATCCCTTAGTCCTAATTTTTCTGGGCGTATACTTTCTTTTTTTATGAGTCTTTTTCCCAGGCAGTTGTTACATATATCTGCACTCACGTTGAGTCTGCACATTTTTTATCCCTTGTCATTGAACACATTTTCTGCTTCTGCTTCTTTCTGTTACCACCGCTAGCTCAACAAAGCATGCTCAATGGAATTAATATGTGAATCTTGTTTCAAAAAGTACCCAATAATATTTCCAGGGCAAAAAGGTTAATCTAATCATGTTATTGGAACATGAGATTTTTGAGCTCAATTTACATATTCTGTGGGAAAGTTAAGGTTAAATTAAATTAACTTTAAATATGTTAAACATTTCCCACCCACCCCCCAACATAGAAAAGGACATTGTTGCCATTGGTGTTTTCTTCCTTGTCTTCTGCAAAAACTAGAAACGGAGCTATCTTTGTATCAGCCTTCCTTGTAAGCGAGAGCCCTAGGATTTCTTGGGGTACTTTGGAGCATTCGAAAGGGCACAAAATCAATTTAGAAAGAGTGAGCCAGTTTTTCTGTTCCCCTCTGGGGACATCGAAGAGGCCCCGGGAAGTTTCCTTGTGCAGCCAGCAGCCCTGGGAAAAGCTCCCCCCAAAGTTTGGAATGAGCTGAATGTGGATCTACAAAATCCCCCCCTCCTTCCTGCCTTCAAAAGGTATTTCTAAATGATTCCAATGTCTTTGGGGGGGCAAGAGCTAATCGGTCAGGCTCCTGGGAGTCCTTTTCCAAGTCCTAGGAGCACCTCAAGAGGCAGAAGAGGGGATGGATGGGAAAGAAAATGAAGCTGATGGACCAATCGCAGAACCACCAAGGGCTTGGTTGACTGAAAAGGGAAGAAAGTGAAATCATATTCCCAGCAGCTTCTGGAAAGATAGAGGGAAAGCATCTATATATTGCTAGTATAATAAATTCCATTTTCTCTGGGACTGCTATGGCTCTGTTTCTGAACAAAGAAAATGCACCCAAGGACCCAAGTGAGGCTCCTAATAGCTTTCAGGTATTTTGAGGAGAAACAAGTAGATCTTTCCCAAATTAGAACTAAAGCAAAATCTCTGTTCCTCTATATACCACAGCCAGATAAATACTTTTATCAAGCAAAATTATATTAAATTGCCCGATGTTTGGAATTATCAGAGTTTCTGCAAAAACTGATAGTTACCTATTAATGCTTATTTAGCCAGCAGTATTTTCCTCCTGCTGCCATGTGGATGATTCCCAGCAGTTTGTAGGATAACATTTTGGCATTTTATGGCTTTGCCTCCTCCTGCTGCCTGCAATATTCCCCCTGCTCTAGAAGGAGAGGAAAGGCTGTGCCAAGCACATCCCCATCCTGAGGACTTCATGGATAGGTCTGAGTGGGAAGGCCTGATTCCTAAGGAAGGAAGGAAGGAAGGAAGGAAGGAAGGATGGAAGCAGCGGTGCCAGTTTAGAGTTCTCCTTTCAGCCTGGCAGGGCAGAGTGGGAGGCAGGGCGGGTGGACTTGAGGTGCTGGCTGGAGATGCCCCAGGTGGAGGAGAAGCCCTTGGAGCAGGAGGAGAGGTGGGCTTGGGCAATGCTGCTAAGATCAGGGCCAGAGTTCCACCCAAAGGAGACAGGAGGGTGTCCTATCCTGCACAGCACCAGCCTCACCTCTCCTTGACCTGGACTTAAAGGATTAGATGCAAGCCACTCCAGGAGAATTTGCTGGAAGATGGCAAATTCTGAGGAAGGTGGCCTGCCCTCCTCAGCACGCATGTCCAAGGAGTCCCTTTTCCCAGGGCCACTTCCTGGGAAGTCAAGAGAAGGTGGATGAAGGTCAAGCTGGCTTAGCAGGCAGCTAGAAAATGCTTGATTCCTTGAGATGCTGCAGCCTCTCCAGAGCTCTCCCTGCTATTCTTTGAGGCCTGGTGAGAATAGAGAGTCAGAATCCTAGAATCCTAGAGCTGGAAGGGACCTCAGAGGTCCTCTAGTCTAGTCCAACCCCATGCTCAAGGGCTTATACCACCCTAGTTAAATAGCTGCCCAATCTATTTTTGGAAACCTTCAGTGATGGAGCATCCACAGACCCAGGCAAGCTATTCACCTGATTAATTGTTCTCAGAGTCAGGAAATTCCTCTTTAGTTCTAGATTACATCACTCTTTAGCAAGCTTCCACCTATTAGTTCTTGCCCTGCCCTCTGGTGCCTAGAGAATAAGTCAACCCCGTCTTCTTTGTGACAGCCCCCAAGTAGTGGAAGACAGCCATCCTGTCCCCTCTAATCTTTCCCTTCAATAGGCTAGACACACCCAGCTCCCTCAACCATTTGTCACGGGAAGCAGATGGGAAAAGAAGAGAGCAGAGAAGAGGGCCTGAGCCTGCAGCTGCCTCTTTGGCTGGACATGGAAGGGGGCTGATGGACAGCTGCTCTGAAGGGACCTGCCAGGCTGGAGACCCTGCCAGCTCTAGAGGCGGAGGAAGAGGAAGAGGATGCTGGGTGCTGAGATTTCAAGTGTGATGGAAACCCTGCCAAAACAAGAAATGCCTTCTGCCGAACACCCTGTTTAGCAGAAAATGTGGACTGGCACATTAACTTAACAAATCTTTCCTGGAAAAGCTGGGAGCTTTGTCTGCCACCCAGCCGTAGCCCCCCCTCTCCCCGCCTCGCTCCCCCCCCTTCCTACAGCCAGGCAGCTTCCTACCGGAACAAGCAGGAAGAAAGTAAACAGTGTCTGAAACCTATTCTCATTAGGCTAATTTACGAATAAATTACCATATTCAATGGCCTTATTTTTACTGCTCGTTAACAGGCCCATGATAGGATGATAATTATGGGATTTTAAGTGGCTAATGGCAGCTGGGGTTTGAAAAGCCGTTTTTATGAATCTGTTTATGGCAGAGAAGGTGACAGGGGGGAGGGGCGGCCCCTACCCTGGCATCTCATGTCAGGGAGACAGTTTTAATTGTCAAGTATTTATTGGAGAGGAGGGAAGACTGTAATTTAAAAATGAAACTTTGAAAAAACAAAAAGGAAATTAATTAGCTTGCTGGTGCTGGGGTGGCTGGCATTTCAGGAGGCCCCTGGTTGTTGCCCATCACTTTGGGCACCCTACTGTGCCGATCCACCCCCACTTTCCTTCCCTGCCTGGATCTGCTGGACAGGCTTCCTGGGGAGTTGGAGGCCAACCCCAAGTGGCTCTGGAGAACATTTACGGACGGGGCGGGCTTTGGGAACACGGGCCCCCTTCCAATACCAGGACAGGCGAGGGGGCCAGTGAGGCGTTCCTGGACCCCCATTGGCCGAGAAGCAGTGATGTCATGGAATGTTCACTTTCGACTTGATGCCCATTGCGGCCTCTTGGCTCTCTTTCCCTATTTTGCCTGGGCAGAGGGAGGGTCCGGGGCTTCCAGGGGCAGGAGGGGGGGGCACAATCACTCTTCCAAACTCACTCTCCTCCCACCCCCCACCCCACCCCCATCTCCAGCTGGATCCCACAATACTCTTGAAAATATAGAGTTTAAATGGATGAACCTGCTTAAAATGTTTCAAGCATGATTTGGCCCTTCAGCCTACCGGGGGGAGGGGGGAGGATGCTTTTTTGTCCAGGGTGTCCCAATGGAGGCAGGCCTGCCTGGATGTATTTATGTACTCTTCCTTCCAAGTAGAAACTGTGGGTGCAAACTAATTCTAACTTCATGGGGTATTTCACATTTCAAACCCGACCATGAGATTGAGGTGCTGCTTGTGGAAGGAGCCAAGAGGTTGCTCCCACTCCAGCCCCCCTGGAAGAGCTGCAAATGCTCCGTGATGGCAAAGGAGATGGGGGGGGGGAGCCAAGCAGCTGGCAAGCAATCGATTGGGGGCAAGTGAACAATGGTGGGGCCATCCAGGCAGACCCAGAGTCTCCTCTCGAGATCCTCTCGATCTCCTCGCTGGGGTTTTAAAATAAGGGTTTTAAATATAAGTTTGGGTTTCTAGTGTTTTTAGGCTTAGGGCAAGCATTTTAAATAGGGACAGTTTCAGTCGTAATTTAATATATTTTAATAGGATTTTACATTTTGTATTAGATGTCTTTTAATTATGACTGTGAGCCGCCCTGAGTCCCGCGAGGGAGAAGGGCGGGGTATAAATTGAATAAAATTGAAATTGAAATCCTCTGCTTATGAAAAGATGGCTCTGGGCTCTGCTGCCCCAGGCTTCTCTTGGTGAGGTGCAAAAGGAAGCAGGATCGGGGCTAGCTGCAGCCCACATTTCTACCATGCCAGTTTGTGCCCTTGCCACCCTCCCAGCCTTTCAAAGAGAGGCTCTTTCCAAAGTGCTGACAGGCTGCCATGTGCGGCTGGGCCCTGGAGTGCTGGTGCAGTTGTTAACTTGTTAGGCAGGAGGCTGGATCGCAATCATAAATAAATCATCCGCTGTCTCTTTACATTCAGACATGAGGCTTTTAAGGTGTAAGCTGTCACCCTGGCATCAGATTTAGTCAAATGCTGCGTAACTGCAAAATTATCCCTCCCCTACTGTTTTTTTTTTAATTCTCCCTATAATGGACAGTTAAATTGGATTTTCAAATTTGAACTGCCTACAGTTCCCTTCCCACCAACAAATCCCCAGAGGTCAGCTGTTTCTTCATTTCTAAAGCAACCAGCTAATGTTTACCATTATGACACAGAAAGATCAGGATTCTTAAAGAGTCTCTTTGGAAGAGGCTGGTGGGTGGAAAGGAGCCATTCCTGTCTTGAAATGAAACCCATTTTGCTGCTGATTTTTAATTTTATTTACATGCTAGGATTTGATTTTCTCCGGATTTATAACCCACCCATGTAGGTGCAGGAGATTCCTTCCCTATTTTTCAAACTTTGGTTATCTGTTGAATTTTTAGAAAATAAATCAAGTAAGCAGGTCTACTAGGCCAGACTTGAGCAGATAAGAGACAGGGAAGAAGAAGAAAAAAAGAAAATGATTGCAATCACAGCAAGTTTCAGAAGGACCAGCATGGATATGATAGCAGGGTTCCAATATCTAAGGGGCTGCCACAAAGATCAACCTATCCTCCAAAACATCTGAAGGCAGGACAAGAAGCAGCGGATGGAAAGTTATGAGAAATTTCCCGACAGTGAGAGCAATTAGTCAGTGGAATGGCTTCCCTCCAGAAGTTGTGGATGTGGTTCTGGTTTTCAAGAAGAAATTGGACATTCATTTGTCTGAAATGGCATAGGGTCTCCTGCTTGACAGGTAGTTAGATTTGATGACCTCCAAGGTCCCTTCTGTTCTGTTCTTCATCTGACAGCATCTCCCACAGCTCATCCACCTGAACCCCATGAGTGTGGCCCCAGAGCAGGGACTGAGGACAGGAGTTAGGGTGGGCAAAAGGTTTGTGTTGGGTTTTCCTTCCTTCCTTCCTTCCTTCCTTCCTTCCTTCCTTCCTTCCCCTTCGGACCAGAACCATGACCAGGACCAACACACCTAATGCTGCTCTCCTGCCACCACAGTCTTGGCACCACTCTCCTTCCCTTTCCTGCTGCTGCTGAATAATGCATGCCCCCTCAGCCTTCGCTGGGGCCCTGGGGAGCTGCCAGACTAACTAGCTGATTACTGATACAGTTTGGAAGGAGGCCTTTGAGGCCTTTGTTGGGGCTTCTCTCTGCCTGCTACATAACTTCAAGGCACTGGTGGCAAGATTGGCTGAGCAGGGGCAGGGGGAACAGGGAAACCCCACCAGACATGGGATGGCAGGGGTCATCCCTGAGGGCTGGTCCTGCTCGTTCCCCTTCCCCTGGCACACTGCACTTGCCTCTGCGGAGCCCTCAGCAAGCCTGGCTGCCCTTCCGCTGAGATAGGCCTGACTACAGCCCCGTCCTGTCCTGCTGCGATCGCTGGGTGGCTCCAGCACAACCACTGCACACCCTGAAAGGAGGCTCAGGACCCACCGGGTAATGGGGCCAAGTGACCTCTTGCCCAAATGGATTATACTCTCCCCTTTCCAGGTGTCCGTGAAAGACCAAAGGCAACTGGAATGGATGAAGTTGACTGAGAGAAGATTTTTATTGGAGGCTGGCAAACTTCCCCAAGAAACCCCAAAGATCCTCAGCTTCAAGGGCCAATAAATGGGGCCTCTTTCCAGGATTGTATAGGTGCCCTCCATTCCCCAGGTCTTTTTCTCTCTGTTCTGTTCTCTGCAGCTGCTCTTGGCTCACCTGGCCTCCTCTTTCACCAAGAACGTCTTTCCTGGCATCTCAGCAATGACAGGCCAATCGCTGGCGGCAGGCAGAGCCCCGTGGGGCCCTGAGCAAAAAGCAGCCAAGTGGAAGCAATAGTTTTCCATGCAGGGAAGGAGAACGGAGGTCAAATAATTGCTCAACAAGTTTCAGGGATGCTGGCCTGCACAATCCTCACTCTGTCAAGGCAACCGTCTCCCTTTGGGAACGTGGCACTGGTGACTCCCAGGGGCCGCCTCAGCTGCCGCCGGAGTAAGAACTGAACGGATGGCCTATGTGGCAGATGGCAAGGTGAGCCACCCAGGTTTCTGCAACTGAGCAGGAGCCAGAGAAGTTTCAGGAGGAGAAGAAAAGACAGAAACCCAGCAGGAGGCAGACAATTTGGGGTGGCCCTCCAAAAGTGGGTGCCCTGGGTATCAGATGAAGATTATTTAAGAGAGGCCCAGGAGTTTCCTAGAGGCAGTGAAGGCAAACATTGGGCCCTTCTGATCTCCCAATTGAGGGAGAAGCTGAAGGCTGCTCTTTCAGGCTTGAGCTGCCATCTAGCTGACTGGCCCCCAAGGGACAAGAGTACATTCACCTGGGCTGGTTGTCCAGAGATGCAGGAAAGAGCCAGGGACTCTCCAGCTCCGGTCTCTGCTCTCTGAGCACCCAGGAGAGGCCTGGGAAGTTCCAAAGCCTGGTGGAGGGGAGCAAAAGAACACCATCCTGCCATGGGAAAGAGCTTGAGGGGCGCCTTAGACAACAAGGCCTGTCCCTTCAGCAAGCCCATGGACATCCTGGCTCTCCTCCTGCCTGCAAAGCTCCTCATCTCCATGTTTGGTGAAAAGACACAGAGGCAGGCAGCTTCCTCCTGTCCTCCTCCTCTTCCTTCTGAGTCTGTCTTGGCGGACTGGTGGGAGCCCCCTCCCCAGTTTTTCTTGGCTCGCTCCCCTCCTCTCCATTTCCCCTTGCCATCCTCCCAGGCCCTCAGATCAGTTTCCAGACAGGCTGGGCCAGAACGCCTCACTTGCCGTCCGCGAGACTATTTAGTCTGGTTTTGCTGACCCCGACTGACTGACTGACTGACTGATGAGGGGCACAAACTCTCCAGTTTCGCCTTCTCCATTGCCGCTGCTGCTTGCTGCTCCCACGGTCACATTCCTTTTTGTGTTTTTCTTTAATTCAAAGAATCCCAGATTGTAAGTTCCAGCTGCCTGCAGGACTCCCCATTGCCAGGTTGCGGCCAGCTTGGAAGAGATTCCCAGGGAAGGCTGCAAATGCCTCCCAAGAGGGCAATGGAAAGGCAAAGGTGCCATCCTTTCCCTTTGGAGGACTCCCCCCAAGTGCGCTACCCCAAGGCCACGAAGGGAGTGCAGCCCCACAGTTCCTGGGTGCTGACTCCCCTTCTGTATCAGTTCTGCCCTTGGATGCAGCCTCCTCGGACAGGAGACCAAGGATTCTTCACTGGGTCAACCGAGCAGGTTAGAAGGATGCCCCAAGCACCCCCTCAGCCATGGGAGGCAGGAAGCAAAAGGGGAGCAGCCGGAGTTCTGAGAAGTGGTGGAGAAAAGGCCTTGAGCAGGAAGGGAGGGCTGTGAGGGGGAACTTGCAGAAAAGATTGCACAGTCCTGAGATGGAGGGAAGTGCTAGAGAGAAACTCTTTT
Organism: Sibynophis collaris; assembly: GCA_036250565.1. Lineage (NCBI taxonomy): Eukaryota > Metazoa > Chordata > Lepidosauria > Squamata > Sibynophiidae > Sibynophis > Sibynophis collaris. The sequence continues at coordinate 55,683 of JANHFK010002829.1, read as the reverse complement.
CCACTGGCAAAATAATAAGCAAATCAGTGCCATCACTTCCGGGGCTGTGCGCAATCCCGCAGCACGTGGCTTGGCTGCCAGAACGCACGTTGGAGGAGGCTGCAGGCATGTTGCTATGGTGCCTTATTTATAGCTGTACTTTGGGACTTGTTTTCATCACCATGAATTACGCCTGAACTTTCTAAAATAAGAAACTTTTCGTTGCAAAGAGTTCCAATGATTCACTCTTTGGCTGGTGGTTTGAGCCACTCCAGAGAGCAGGCCGACACCCGCAGCCCCTTCCCCCTGCATTCCTGCCCTTCTCCATCCCCTGGCTCCCCTTGCCCTGCTTCTGCCTGGCTGGGGCATGGGGGTTGCAAGTGCCATCTTCCACCGAGAACAATAAGCAGACTGGCTGCAGGAAGGAAATGCAGAGAAATGCTTGCTCAAAAGGCAGGGAAATTTGACGATTTAAGACTTGGGCTATGAAGCACCCTCCCCATGCTTTGTGCTGGATGAGGCTGGCTTTTTTTTGTCTGCAAACGGGCTTCTTTCTTGATGTCCCCCTTCCCCTGTCGTCGGCCTGTTCATCTTTGGATTGCTTTGCCACACAGCACATCTGTTGCCCCCCCCCCAAGTGAGGCTACTTCCGTGTGGAACTTTGCAGGAACTGGATACTCAATGGGACCCCCATTTCCATGGAGGACCTGCCAGCATGTGGGAAAGACAAAGGATTTAGGACTTTGTGCCGTGAGGTGGTCTCCGGCTGGGGGAAGGAATGGATTCCCTCTGTGGATCATCCCTGTCTCCTTTCCAGGGATACGCCCCTCCCCTCTGCCCTCCGAGCTCCAAAGTTCCTTCTCGAGGTCCAGACAGAGTCCTCGGCTCAAGTGGGAAAAATGCGACCCCTCAGAGTTCCTTCATCTCCCCATTGCTGAAAGAAGTCAGACTGTCCTTCCATCCTTGGATTGTCAGCATTCCTGGTTTGCTCGGTTCTCAGCTGCAACATATTTGACATTGGGGTAATTTAATGCTGCTCAGAGATTTTAGCGGTGGACTATTTTTACAACAAATAAGAAATGTGGGCAGGAAATTGCCGCTAATAATTTTCCCAGGTTCTAATTAAAAAGGTTCTTGTTTTGTTTAACAAACACTAGAGGCCAACTGGGCTACAGAGGCCACGGCTACACCTGGCTGAATTTGGTGGCCAGCCAGGAGGTTGTGCTTTCTTTGACCTCCAGGTTGGAAAGGAGGTCACAAGATTGGCCAGTCAAGGCTTCTGGATGCACAAATGTTGTTCTTTAAAAGGTGGGCAATGGAGCTGTCGATTTAGCATCTCTTTCCCTTTCAGAAGAGGGGGGAGGGTGAAGCAAACCCTTGTTTGCCCCTTCACCAATTCCTTAACTAGCCAGAAAGGCTTGCATGTTAGAGAGGTGAAACTGTGTCTGTGGGAGGGAGGACTAGGCTCCCCCTTTGCTGAGTGGGCTTCAGAGGAGCCTGGGAGATGCTTCCCTGGGATGCCTCCATCTGGTAGGGCCCTTCTGCACAGAGGATCTGAGCGTTTTCACTTGCTCTCTTTCTCATTTCTCAGCCTTTGCTTTACATGTTCTTCGATTTGGGGCTCACTTGAACAGAAGCTTGTTCAGATACGTTTTCAATAGCTTCAGGGACCAAAACGTCTACAAGGCAGTCTAGAAATATACCGTAAGTAGCTCATGGACATTAAAATCTGTCTCGAAAGAAACTCTGTGTTTCCAGGTCAATTATTTGCAATCTACAAGACACTCCATTTGGCTGTGGAGTTTCCAGATAAACCAAAGCCGCTCACCCTCCCAAATAGAGCTTTTTCTCCACTCCTGCGAGCAACCCAGAGGAGCAGGCAGACCTCAAGATTACAGGGAAGTGCCTGGCTGAGCTGTGAGTCAGAGACACCCCCCACCCTACCCACCAGGCCTCATAGCAAAGCTCTGAGCTAACTGTAACCAGAGCCTGGAAGGATTTCTGCAGAAGGAGAGGCTCCTCTCCCTCTTCTCCAGGACAGACAAGAAGCCAAGGAAAAGAAGGGGCAAGGGTGGCACAGAGGCTCTGCTCTCCAGGGCAACAGGGTGGCTCTTCCTTTTACTTCTGATTCCCAGGCTGGGGGTGGGTGGGGTAGGAGTGTCTATGGGTGCTCTGGGAATAAGTTGGGGAGGGGAGAGAGCAAGTGCTTACTCTCTTGTGTGGCAAACAGAGCAGAGGCTGAGGGCTGAAGGGTGCCCTTCCCTGAACCTCCAATCCAGCAAAGGGGCTTGACCATCTGCGACTGTTGTTGCTGTTGTTAGTTGCAAAGTCGTGTCTAACCCATCGCAACCCCATGGACCACGTTCCTCCAGGCCTTCCCATCCTCTCCCATCCTCTGGAGTCCATTGAAGCTCC
>JANHFK010002828.1:80113-93977 GCA_036250565.1 Sibynophis collaris | reverse complement strand
ATATATTTGTTGTTAGAAATCTTAGAAATGAGGAAAATGAATATTTCATAGGCTAAAAACTGTATAGAATATGCATTTGATAAATCTTTTAAAAAAAAGAACCTATATAAAAATAGTAGTTAGATTTTAGGAGCGGTTATTTTATTGTATGGTTGTGGTTACCTTGGAGTCAAATTAAGTTGCATTGAAATCTATAAGATATAAGAATAAATAAGGTGTCAATAGACATTTTATATCTTGGAAACCTAACCTGGTTAAATAAAACAGGATTATCTGATCACATTCCTCCTTTTGTGTAATTAATATAAACTTAGTTTTTAGGTCCATGAATAGTTCCCTATGTATGTTAGTACTCACAGCTGAAATCTTTTTAGGAAGTAGTCCAGCAAGTAAATACAGATTTACAGTATTTTATATCTAAGCTAGAATTGCTAAATTGAACATTAAACGTAAGTGTGCATACCTTTGGCTATATCTTTGCAGTGCTAACTTTATTTTGTGAAATAATTTTCTGAATTCATTTAACAAACTAATAGGAAGATAAAATAGAAATGGGAAATCATTTTTCATTTTTTTCTGGAGAAAAAAAATTTTTTTTATAGGGAAGGTAAATAACGTGAAGATATTGTGGAAATTGAACATGATTGTAGATGTGTAAGTATTGTGCTTTAAAATAACTAAGAAGCTCGATTTATCTGTTACAAAGTTTGCTCTTTGTTTTTATTGCAATCTATGCAAAATACAACTTTTTGTTACATTGTGCATCTTTCAAAATATCAGATTTCATAATGAGTGTATAAGCATTTTTAAGAGAACCTATGTAACATAAGTTTTACTTGAGAAACAGTTCTTATTTGAACAATGTTTTGGATTGTTATAATAGTTGATATGTATATCAGTGACTGTAATTTTATTTAAATATGAATTTTATGCCAAGATCTGTTATTTAATGCAGGAGTTTAAAATCACGAATGTATTTTTTTTAAATCAGATAACTTGGATTTTATAGCTGCATTTTAATAGCAGGAAATACATTCTGGAAACTTTATATGTAAAATTAGAATTTGTAATCAATGTGGATAATTTTAAAAACACAGAGTACATAGCAATAGTAATCACAGAGTTCATGCGTTTATCCTGTTGCATTCAGGTAGGTCTCTAGTTGCCTAAATGTGATTAAAATAAAGGTAAAATTAAAATCCAAAACTTCATTTTTTTTGTTAAAATACCAAATACCATTATCTGAATTGTCAACATCACAAGATCTTTGATTGGAATTTATGGAGTGATAATACATATTGTAAAATAATTTTTAAACAGTACTGGATGTAGTTTCTAACCATTCCATTCCTAGACTTTTTAATAATTTCTTATATAAGTTAAAAGTAATGAAGTTTATTAAATACATATCTTACTAAGAATTCTATAGCATTCAGTTTTGAGAAAAAGAAACTGTAATAGTAAAAAAATGGCATCAGAGTGCAGTGAGATAGGGAAGTCTTATCGAGGGCTGTGGTTGCTCTAAGCTGTGCTCTCTTCCCACACAAAGAGCAGATTGTGGTTTAACTCTTTCCTTAATGTAGTTTGTGCCCTTAAAGTAACAGAAAACTTAAAAGTCTCTGGGTAGAATGGCTTATCACTTTAGTAATTGCTTGAAACCTTGTTTTAATTACATTATACCGGGTAATTTTTTATGCCTTGTATTTCTATTCTAGTTTGATTAATGTCTGCCCTAAAAAGGAAATATACATATATAAAACCAAAATTGAAACAACATTGCAAGTCTTACAGTACTTCTTGAAAAATCTTACTATAAGGTGTTACTATAAAATCTTGCTACTTTTACTTATAAAAATGCAGGACTCAGTTTAAAGAACATTTCAGCATTCGGTGTGGATGTTTTGCATGAACTTTTGTTGAGTATTAGTTGATTGTATACTACAAAATTCTACAGGAATTTTGAATTGAATAAATACATTTTATGTTCTCAAATTTAAAGATAGGATTCTTAATTGGAAAACAAATGTCATTAATTTTGAGTATTTTAGTATTAATATATATGCTACATTTTGCTTGAAAAGTACAATTTAATTATATCAGGATTAATTTTAGCAACAATATTTTACAGTACTATGATTTAAATCCAATTTGAATTAAATATAGTCTAAAAAATAATGGGTCAAACAAATGAATGAGTAACATTGCCCTTCTTTTGCCACAATTTTCTTTCAAGTCTTATGATAGGTACCAGGACTATAGAGATAATTTTTCTTTGAAGTAAATTATATACTGTATGTGACAAAGACGGAAATTGAGGCAAAACACCTGAGTAGTTCTTATTGATCAAAATAAAGTAATTGCTAATATCAGCTGAAGTTTAGTCAATTGAAACAAATAAAATGTAGAAAATCTGTATGAAGAGTTAGGTAAAGCCTGTAAAAGGAAAAGTTTTCAAGCCCAATATATCTCTGTATTTCAGAAAAAAAAAGTTTACTCAATAATGCAGTATTAATGTCACACTGCCACAGATCACAAAGAAGGCAAAGTTTGTTTCAAATTGTCCTTTTTTTGTGTACCTATTTTTTTTTTGTTGGAGTGGGATGAAATAATAATTACATACTTGAGAACCATCCTTGAGTTAATAGGTAATTAATTCAGTGAGGTTCTGTACCCCACAGTGGAATGGAACAAATCGGTTCCATGTAATTTTCAGTATCTTTTTAAAAAAAATTGGTAAAGTTAAGCAGAAAAACATGGGTAACTGGCGAACGCCAAAAGATACCCTAATTTTATTAGAACAGTGTCTCTCCTTTGGCCTTTCTTGCCTTATTTCTTGATTACTGTGATTATTCCTGCTAGAATAATACTATGATAACTGGAATATTGGGTAATTAATAAGGGATTGAGTTATATTTTCATTGCTCATGGTCTTTATGTTGTCATCAGTCTCTTGTTGAAGACAAAAGTGGAAACTACATAATGTAACATTGACCATATATACCATAATATTTCTGAATACAGAAGGTGAATGATTTGCAATATTAACTTCTACATTTGTATTTCTACTCATTTGTCTTAAAATTTGCTGTGCCAATATTTGTCATATCACAGCCAAAACATTCAAAATCCCAGAGCCATTTTGTTTGATTTTAAACTAATATAATTGTATGTCAGTTTGGAACTAAGCCTAAGAAATTGGTGTATTATAAAATATAATACTTCCATAAGTGAATTATAGACATGCACTTTTATGATACGTATATATATATTCTAGGAATTGTAAGCCTGCTAAAAATGCTTGGGAATGCTCATGGTTTGCATTTTACTCATTATCTCCCCCCCCCCCCCCAATAATTGTTTGTGATTGTATAAGTGAAATTGGTCCCTGAAGTTTTTGGTTTTTTTTGTTTCTTCCAACAGGATGAATTTCACCCATTCATTGAGGCACTTCTTCCACATGTCCGTGCAATTGCCTATACGTGGTTCAACCTTCAGGCTCGAAAACGCAAGTACTTTAAAAAACATGAAAAGCGAATGTCAAAAGATGAAGAAAGAGCAGTCAAGGATGAGTTACTTAGTGAAAAGCCAGAAATTAAACAGAAGTGGGCATCCAGGCTTCTCGCCAAATTGCGCAAAGATATCCGCCAAGAATATCGAGAGGATTTTGTGCTTACTGTTACTGGGAAGAAGCACCCATGCTGTGTATTATCCAATCCTGACCAGAAGGGCAAGATTAGGAGAATCGACTGCCTTAGGCAAGCAGACAAGGTCTGGCGCCTGGATCTAGTCATGGTGATCCTTTTTAAAGGTATCCCCCTGGAAAGTACCGATGGAGAACGGCTCATGAAATCCCCCCATTGCACAAATCCAGCACTTTGCGTTCAGCCACATCACATAACAGTATCAGTCAAGGAGCTTGATTTGTTTCTGGCATACTATGTGCAGGATCAAGGTAGGGCTTTTAAAAATATTTTATTTATTTATTTAGATATTTATACACACTTGCACATGAATATGCTAAACCACCTTTATTTTTTTTTAAAAAACTGTAAACATTTCATATATCTTTATAGATATTGGTATGTGCTTGCTAATGTATACATTAGATGCAGGAGTATCCAAAATACATACTAACATTTGTTTTAAAAGTTGAAAAATACTAGGAATGATTTTGGTGTTTGTTACAGAATATATTCATAGCATATACATTCATAACAATTATATTCATGTTTTTAAATTCATAGCTACTTATTTGCCATTGTTCTGTCTTCATTATGAAAATAGAACCAAATATAAAAGAATGAAAAAATGGCTTATTTTATATATTTATATATATTATTATGCAGTAAATATAAATATGTGATAAATATATAGTCGCCTTATCAGTGTTCATAGTGTAGCATTTCTTCAAATGTTGAGATAAATAATAACTTCTGCACACATTTTAAACATTGCTTCGATATGGTTTTAAATTATAATGTAGTGAAAAACTTGTAGTTAACATTATGATTGTATATCTACTTAGATTATTTGTTTTCAGTGATGATATTTGATCTAATGTAGAATTTGTTATGTTCTTATGTACATTTTTTACATTAAAGCCTATAACCATTATGGTAGATTGTTTCTAGAACTACATAATAAATATGTCTAAGTTATAATCATGGAATATTTGCAGATGGCGGCTTTTTACATAAATTGGCCTGGTCCTAGAAACTGCCAAAAGAAAGATGGATGGGGAATGTTAATACAAATATAAAAAAATAAAATTATTTTTCATGTTTCTGGTGATACTACCAAAAGACTTGGCTTTTTCTTGGTATTCTTAGTGTTGATTTTGTATAATTCAGTGCAATATTGTCATTGCTAACTTCTAACTTTATACAGTATATGGTTACTGTATGATAGCTTCACCGTGAAACACAAACATTTACCATAAAAACAGACAGTTCTCTTCTTCAACAATGAGACCAATTATAAAATGTAGGCTGGATTCCAGTTTAGAGCAAGTGAATACTATTTACTATTTGGTTTCAATGTGACTTTAGCATGGCTAACTTTCTAAGCTTTGCTGTGATATGCATTTGAAAATTCTTGTAATCTAAACCTGCAATCCTTGAATGGGATTGAAGGAGACCCTCATTTAGGATATCAATTTAAATATATTGCAAATTAATCTTGAAAGAAAAACAATCGATAGTGAAAATTTCGATCTGATTGTATGAACTATACATTTTCTTTACCTCAAAGTGTATTTAAAAACGTAATGTTTAGTAACTGAAATAAGTGTTAAATATAGTTAATATAGTTATGTTAAACTATACGTGAAACAGTTGTACGTAGTCAGTAACTTTATGATGGAGTATTTTACTTGGTTGCATATTATCTCCTTAGAAAGTCACCTGTATCTGAAAATAAAATGTATACAGCATTTTATATCTGTACATATGTATTTCTTCAGATGCTATGTTTGCTTGCAGTGAGACAAGGATTCCTGTAAAACACTGATGATATCAGATGATACCAGGGTTTGTGTATGAATTGTCAAAATAACTTCTGTAAATGTTTTCTAAGATGATTGGATTTTTCCAATATTTTTTCAGTTAGTGACAATTGTGGATGAAAAGTTGGTATCTCTATATTAGGTTACCTACAGAAGGACACTATCACAATTGATACATATTTAGCTAATAATTTGCTAAAGGCTGTTTTGGAGTTACTGTTTTTGTGGTAGAAATATATTTTCAGCCATTTTTCCTTTGTATAGAAAAAGATTCTAGGTTTGAATTATTCTCAAGGTAGCTTCCTCTTAATCCATTGGCAGGCAGGGAATGAAGGCTGGTTACATATATACATGAGTTATATCAAACTTAAAATATTTTTAAAGAGGGTTGTTTTCTAGCTAAGTACATGAATATCTACTTGATAATCTTTCATTGGTTAACGGGTGGGATGATAAGAAAAATTCATGGACAGAGAGTTGAAAAAAGGATAAAATTCTTGAATGAAAGAATAAAATAGAGCTATATTGAAACATTGGCAAAAACATGAAGAATGGTTTGAGAGCCAGAAATGGTTGCCAGTGGCACCAAGGTTGGCATTGGACCTTCTTTGTTTAGACTAGAATGCCTGTGATTTGTTAGTTGGTATCCGCATTGCAGAGCAGAGTAATGCTACAATATATTGATAATTTCTTGATATAGAAATATAAGTCACTTTTATGATTTGCTGGAGAGTAAGTTTTTCCAAATCTGCATTGAAGAAAGAAATATAGACTAGTCTACCAACTTATGATATTGACAGTATATAACTCTTTTTAAAAAAAACCTGCCCTCTCTCTTTTGCCATCATTTCTTTTCCAGAATCCCTATTTCAAAACACAAGAGAATTAAATTCTTATTTGATTGATGTTGATTCCTTTTGCTAGCTGGGGGGCAGAAAATAGTCTTAAAATAATTTGTGGTCTACAGGTGTGCAGATGAAGCAAGAAGCCTGTTTTAATAACATTTATTTAAATGTTACATGTTCTAGTTAAATTCATTTCAAAACTAAGAATTAGGATTACAGTATCTTGCTTAACTGAAAAAGGATATATTTATTAGTTTCTTTTATTTGGTATAGGCTGTGTTTCAGTCTATAAAATCAGTTGGTAATATTTGATTCAATCAGTACAGCTCTTATGCTGTGTTCCGTTTCTACAAGAACCGCCATTTTGTTTGTCAAGTGCCAGCAGAGTGGGGGAGGAAAAGCAGACAATGTGCTTGATGCCAATAATGGTTGCCAGTGGCACCGAGGTTGGCATCAAACCCTCTTTGTCTAGTTTCTGAATGCCTTTGATTCGTTGGTTGGCATCTGCATTGCAGTGGGCACATTGGAAAGTTTTTTGACAATCACTGAATGAAAGCTGTTGTATTTATTTGCTGCAGTAGAACTTCAGATAAAAGAAATCTGTCCTCTAATAGATAACTTTTTTATTCTATAGCAGCACATTTTTAAAGTTCCTATTTTTTTATTGAAATGAACTATTTTTGGTGTGTATTTCTTCTCTAAATAATTTAATCCTCCTGGTGTTTGCTGTTCTGGAGTTGTAAAGAAATACATGCTTTTATTTTAGGCTGCCTAATGCATCTTGGGATATATTATGTGTCCTTAAAATAATTATGATAACACATAGCACAGAGAGTTTCTGAGTCTTATTTATATGTCATGGAATTGCACCATGTTTCTTATTTCAATAAACTTACGTAACTAATTCAGCTTTAGCATATTGATTAAAAATATTAGGAGTCTATTACTGCTTCCATTTATCAAGCAAATAGAAATGTATTTTGTTTTCCGCAGAAAGATACATTTTATCCTGGTTTGCTTTAGTTTGGGTGCACTTGGATTTCCAGATTGTAAAACATCAATTATTTTTGTAAGTAAGCTGCATGAGTTGGCACCCAAGGCCAGTGCAAAGACTAAGGCATTGCTGCTGTTTCCTAGATAGTATTAATATTGTTTTCATGCTAACCTCCATTATTCTCTTAATTAACAGGCTAGCAGTTTTACCTAGAAAGCCACATGAAGAAAATCTGGCCTACATAAGTGCTGAAATGTGTCATGTCTGTAGAAAAAAAGGGGGAACAGAGCAGGTGACTGCTAGTTTGATCTTAGAATAAGAGAAAAGAGAATAGTTGATTATAAGAATAAAGTAAAAATGTATATATTTATATATCTCTCTCTCTCTCTCTCATTGAAACACCCACACGTTCTTTGTTGGCATTATATTCATTTCACATGCCTTCTATATTTGTAGCTTACATGTATCTTATATATTTTGGAGGAATGGTAATAGTTAATATTATTAGTATCGGGAGAATCTTTTTAAGCATACACAAATTGCAGCTGTATTGTATTCATTGGGGACATTGATATTAGGCATTGGTTATTCTTCCCTCCCTCCTGGTATGTATTAATGCAGTAGTAGATACTAAGATAAAGATAATTTATTTTTAAAGAAGTTTTAAAAAGGGAAACTTGAGTTAAGTATTTTTTAAGTTGTTATTTCAAACTATTTTGTGTGTTCAATACATTTTGACTGTCAATTGATGTTAATAAATGTAAATAGAATGAGAATTTTATCAGTTAAAATAAATGTTGAAAATGATAATTTTGAGAAGATAAATTTTGCACACAGTGAAATGACAATTTAAAAATTAAAAATTTGAATTAAACCATGTAATAATGCAAAAACAACATAGTGTAATTGATGTGTGTGTGTGTATGTATAATGTGCTTCACATGAGATATGAAGTGCATTTCTGTGTTTCTAAGGACTTGGTATGGATAATAAAGAGGGTATGGATAATAGTCATTTGTTCATGCAACTTTCTATGTAAAAATTATAATTATGTCAGTGGTAGCAAGTTTCTGTAGAAATCACTAGTACTATATTATTTATGAAATAAAGTCAAGTCCAGTGATCTAGAAATATGAGCATAGCTATTGTGGTTTGTAAACCACATTGTGAACTAAGCCATGGTTTAATGCAGTGCTTCCCAAACTTTTAATGTCGTTGCCCATTCAGAATGCAATCTGGATTGGTCACTGGGCCAGAGGTTTAGTCTTCTGAGCTTTCGGACTTGTGCTGGAACTCATCCTCAGGGAACTTTTCTGTACCACACATTCTGGTAGAGAGAAATTTCTTGAGGATGGGCTCCAGCACGAGTCTGAAAGCTTGGAAGACTAAACCTCTGGTTCCACGACTGATCCAGATTAGATCCTGCAACTTTATCCTGGGACACATATATTTGCTTTCATTCGTAAAATATTTTAAAGTCAGTTTAAATGTCCCTATTGTGATTAGGTAATGGGTTTGTATATTGTTACCCACAGGAAAAGCACTTTTACCGAAGTTTGGGTAATTTACCCAAGTTTGGGAGGTACTGGTTTAATGTGATATGTACACCCAGCCATTTAAGATGTTTGCACAAAATGGCTGCTGCCAAACTTGAACGTATCTGGTGACTCATTGTTTCCCTTGCATGTAAAAATGTTATATTTGTATTGATGTCACTCTTCAGTATTATATTAAAATATTCATTACAGTATTACATATTCAAGCATGGTTCACTTTTCAGTAGGATTTGGCATACAATTTGGTGTATTGAGCAAAATGAGCGTTTTGTGTGATTTGGAATTTTCTTACTAGATATAAAGCATATCAATAATAATATTAAAGGAATTAATAGTTAAGGATTAATATTGTTTCAAAGTGGGCTGAATATTTAATGTACTATTTCTTGAAAATCTAAAAGCATTCTTAATATCTTGCATGCCAAAATAAGCATGATTTTTGTCTAGTCATTTTAATGATTGCAATAACTAATTCATGTTCTGGACTGGAAATTTTAAAAATCCAATCTTTGGAAAAGAAGCACTTAATTTTATTTAGAAATGTAGGAGGTGAATTAATCAATTGGATCAGAAAGGAGTAAATGGATATGCAACATAGTTTCTCGGCTATTACAATTTCTTGTTTTACTTAGCGCTATTTCTGAGGGTCTCTGGATTGTTTGGAATTATAAAATGGAGGGGACCAGCAGCAAGGCAGATTAGTTGAAAGAATGTTGCAGAACTAGCTTTAGTAAGAAGTAATGCTTTTCTGCTCCTATAAACGGACCTCTAGAAACAACTCTTATTGCTTCTTAGTTTGTATTTGGATAGGAAGATAAGTGTTTAATGTTTTGAATCAGTTAATTTTAGTAAAAAGAATGGCGTTTTTTAATATTTTGAGGTAAAATTAGAAATGGGTAATAAAATATTTAAAGGAAAGTGCTTCAGAATAATTTCTGCTATTTAGTATTGAACAAATTCCACTATATGGAAATAAAAGCTAGTGCATAATTACTACTTAGGTTAAAATATTTTATTAGTAATTTGATAAAAGTTCAGTTTTTGACAATATCTTCTGGAAAGGATGTGTCTTTATAATATACCTTTATGACATAAATGTACAGAATTTTGAAAGGACAGCTCTTCTTGAAATACTATATTCATTTTATTTTTGTAAGAAGAATTCAGATGGATGTTTGTTCATTAACAGAGCAGTATTTATAAGCAGAACAATTTGCTTTTGATCTGTGTCCCTCAATCTGCTATAACAAGTAGTGGGCCACTCTAGTGTTAGTTTAAGACTCAGGAGGAAGAGAGAAAACCGTTGCACAAGCAGAACCCCATTCATGCAACAGTAAATGTGAATAATAGATAGAGAACATTCTTAAACTAGTCTAATTTTGTAAAACCTGAATACATTAAGCTTCAATTAAATGGTTGATATAATCATGCTTGGTAAATTTCACAAGTTTTTTTGCAAAGAATGATATAAAATCCAATTACTGGATGTATTTAGCGTGTATTCAAGGTAATTTGGTCTTGTGGATATAAGCTAAATGCATATTTGTAATTAAAGAATGGTTTCAAAGATGGAAATAACAGTAGTTACTGGAACTAATAATTAAGGGAATTAGAAAAGAAATGTAGCAGTTATTATTTTTGCTGTGGTCCTGAGGAAAGCCCATCTTCTAAAACTGGTACTTACTTTTATGAGACATTTCACACATTAGCGTCATGAAGATTTCCTTCTTACTTGAAGTAGTAGATTCAGAGTATGATTTTTCCTTGAGTTACTAGTAGAGGAGAAAGGGATTAAATTATTTTTGCCATTGTTCTGATTAATTATCACACATACCTCTAATTATGTGTGTTTTAAATTTACATATTTAGGTGCAGTTTGACTTTTAGTTTTGTATTTTCACTGATTAAATAATGCTTGTGTCCTATATGGCACTTCATATGTTGCTGGACCATAGCATATTGGCCATGTTGTTTGTGGGTTTATTGTAGAATCTGGAGGTCTATGTATTGCCATCTCCCATATAATACTGTCGTGATCTGCAGAATAATCCATGAAATAGGCTAGATCTTGGCTATTTTACACAGAAAACATTATTCTATAAAGTAATCATAATTAATCATTTTCTGATTTAATAATTTGAGAAATGAAAAATATTGGCTGTGTTTCCAAGGATGAGGACGCACACGTTGCATGCTGGCAAATAGGAAGGCAAGGAGTTACCAATTTGGATTGCTTGCATATGTATAATTCACACTTTGTAAGCATGCTTATCTAAGAAATGTAATATAAGTTAGTTTCAAATCATTGTGAGGAAAGTTCTTGATAGATATTCCAAGGATGTTCTGTTCTTCCATAGACCTTTTAAAGACATTTGTTAAGGATTCATTGGGCTCAAATTCTACTGGTCTTCACTGCATAAAGTGCTAAATAAAATGGACTGAATGACTTGGGTTACATCAGTGATGGCGAGCCTATGGCACGGGTGCCACGTGGAGCCATGTTGGTGAGCACACGAGTATTCCCTAAGTTCAGCTGCAGCGTGCATGCACGCATCGGCCAGCTGATTTTCGGGCCTTCCGGGCCCACTGGAAGTCAGGAGACAGGCTGTTTCCGGCCTCTGAAGAGCCTCCAGGGGGGTGGGGAAGGCCCGTTTTTTGCTCTCACCAGGCTCCAGAGGCTTTCTAGGAGTCTGGGGAGGGTGAAAACGGCCTTCTCTACCCTCCGGAGGCGCTCCGGAGGCCGGAAACGGCTGGGGGCGGGGCAAATTAAATTATGGGTGTGGGCCCACCCACGCTCCTCCCATTTTTGACACGCGATGGCAAAAAGGTTAGCCATCACTGTTTTACATGATGTCATGAATTCTTGTGCTTTGCAGTTCTTAATATTTAGTGGCTATTATTTTAGGTCTATCCATTTTATGTTTCTTATTCAACCTAAGGAGTAACCTGTGGAAGCTTTCCACTATTTAAAATAGGTGCTGCTATTTCTAAATCCAACCTATGATGCTTTGAGAAAGAATAATGTAGATAGATTCATTTTAAATATGACGAAGATTGAGCATAAAGAGCTTTCTGCTTTCTAAAAGTAGAAATTATACAATCATATGCATCTCTCTATGTGTGAAGATCAGTTTCCAGAATTCTTAAGAAAAACTGTACTGTTTGGGAATTCTGGGAGTTGACGTTTATATGTTTGGAGGTCACCAAAGTTGAAGAAGACTGCTATAAGCACTTTTAGGAGAAAGTTCCTAAGGCATTAACAGTACATTTCTAGAATTGTGCTGAAAATTTAACATTAAAAAAACTAATACTTATTTGTTTTATATATGGATTATTATGAACATAGTGTCCTCAGTGTTCTGAGATGAAAAGATGTGAAAACTACTCTTGGTAAAGGCAGCTTGCATTTTATTCTGCTGATGTCTGAGGTTTCTAGATGGATTACCTTAAATTTGTTATGCCACGTTAAAAGCCTTGTTTTATGAGGCCAGTCTCAGCTCCTGGCCTCAGTGTCAGGAACCCTGCTATGTGATGCAACATGTCTTGTTAGGTTTAATTGACCAAAGCTGATTTGTTAAAACAATTCATTTGAACAAGTAACTTATGCCCAGGCCAAGTTGCTACCTGAATCTTTTGACCTTGACTTGTTGGGGTCATGAAAAGGCTATGAACTCCTTGACCTTTTTGTTGTATAGAAGTGTCACTGTTTCTTCTGGTTCTTTTATGGAAATAGCTGACAAGCAGGCTTCAGTTTTGACTTTACACCCGAGTGGGCTTCTAGGCAGCCTCTGGAATTACTATGTCTTTTATTTAATGTGGTCTGGCTGCAGTCTTGGTTTGCTTTTGTCTGCTGACAATGATGGGGACAAATTGGCAGCCCTTGTTTATATAGAAAGGATAAGGAAAGGATTTCTTGTTTCTAGAAGGCTAATTTTAGCTCTGTGCTTCCCTAAGGCTGTCCCACATTAAAAATGTGCATTTTAAAAAAGAAGCACAGTCATTTTGAATTCTTTTTCTGAACTTTTATGACAACCACACTAAAACTTTTAGCAGTTCTGGATAAACCCCTTAGTATAGACTTTGAAACCTGTTTTAACTATGCTTGGTTTTTTAATATTTAAGTATTTATATTATTCCAGTGTTAGTTGGGAAATACTGGGGTGATATATTTATATACTACTTCTAAATAGTATACAAATATTGGTTATTCAGGGATTTTGTGTTTTCAGTATTGTAATCATACAAGTTCAAACAAAATTAGTGGACTGCTTATGAATAATATATCAATTTAAATAAATAACTTGAATAGCCTGTTAATTTGAATATTATTCTAATGCTGGACTGCATATCAGTTTCTATTATTGATATGTCGGAAGTTCTCAAATAAAGATAGGTGATATATCTTCTTCCTCATTTTAAAAGCCCTTGCTAGCCTATCTGCCATATACAAATGCTTAAGGCTTTTTCTGTGTGATTGGGGCATGGTCTATAGATCAGTTTTTTCATCATATTGACACGTTCCAGAGAGTACAATGAAAGTACTCTGCATAAAACAGAGGATCCATGTGGTAAATGTAGACGTGAGAAAAATAGGTTCTACGTGTCAGTTTTATGCAAAGCATGTTAGTTAGTGTCAGTGAAAAAGGAAGCATGTTTTCTGGAAGTATGAAAACAGCTGCATCTTTTAGAAGATTGGTGGTTGGTTTAAAGGCTATCCTCAGTTGTTTACATGTGACCATGTTTGCAGTTTTGCTGGGACTTCCGGCGGAGAAGCTGTGCCAAAATTGTTTTGAAGCAGTTTTGCCAGATTTCTAAAAGATGCAGTTGATTTTATCTTTAGAGAGACATACCCATTTTCATGCTAATACGCTTTGCAAACCCCCCTTTTGAATAATAATAATAATAATAATAATAATAATAATAATAATAATAATAATAATAATAATAATAAATTTTATTTCTATAC
>JANHFK010002828.1:63381-75696 GCA_036250565.1 Sibynophis collaris | reverse complement strand
AAAATTTAAATTGGATTTTTAAAATTTAAATCTGATTTTTTTTTTCAAACTTATTTAATAAAATGCTTTTGGAGTAAAAATCTATCTAAAGATAATTTTTATTTAAGATACATTAATAATTTAGTTTATTCAGCATGAAATGGAGCTTAGTTATGTAGCACGAGGCTGTATATTCTGCAATATTTACTTTTTTGGTAAACTCATTCAATGAATCCAAGCTGTGCAAGCTAAATAGGAAACATTCATTTTGTTTGCAAATAATAATGTTAAAGATTCTAACTACCAGTAAGTATGAGTACATTTAAAGAGTACCTGTAATTTCAGATCCATTATGGCAGAGGCTGTTAGCGGGCATTCACTCTCCTGCTGCCTGCCACGTTCCTCACCTTGTTGTGTCACTGCTGCATCACCAGCTGTCCCATTAAAGTGAATTGGACCGGCTGAATCAACAGCGGGTCAAAGGAGGAGCCGCTGTGGGAGAGAGATGATGGTCGCTCTTTAAAAATTATGATTTAATTTGAGTTGATTTAAATCAAACCTTTTTATTAGTGATTTAAATCATGATTTAAATTGTGATTTAAATCATGATTTAAATTGTGATTTAAATCGATTTAAATCAAATCCACTGTAAATTTACTTTCTAGCCTGCTAGTCCAAACTGGAATGCTAGTTATTATGTAATGTTATAGAATAATAGTGGGTAGCTTTATGCCATATGTTTGTGTCAGCATGAAAGATGGAATAAGTGAGAAACTTTCAGAGTAGCTCAAAAAGGCAGAAAGGGTTGCTTAGGCAGATCTAAATTTATGCAACACATGGAAGAATACTTGAATGATATCTTTGAATATGCCACAAGTTATAATTCTTCATATGAAAGATAGTTCCATGTAAACTGGATCATGTAACAGCATTTTGGAAAAGTCCTAAGATGTGTGGGAAAAACGCCATGTTGGGACTGGCCAAGATTTTGACAGCCCAGACTTTTAAAAGTTGTAAAAAAACATATGGGAACTGTAGTGTTAGGAATCTGTCACATAGAAGCTCCACCTCAATTCTTCTGGAACTGAAATTTACCTGAAGAGCTAGATTTTGAATTGGGAGGGATGTACATGGATGTATAAATGGAGTTTTTAGTTCAGAAAGTGAAAAGTAAACAGTTTGTCAGTGAAAATTCATTCTATTTCATTTTTCTTAAAACATAACATCATTACAGTGTATCTGGTCCAGTGCAGCCAGTAGTGTTCAGAGCTCTACAGAGCCAACCAGCCTTTAGACAAGAGGGATTGCTCAGCACAGGAGAAACAGCTCGACAGGACCAGAATCAGCAGTATAAACTTCATTTAAAAGAAAAAAGACATTCTTTTGAGGAGAATAATGTTCACATTTTGGACATAGAAGATAGATGGTCTGAGAGAGGTGTGAAGGAATCCATTTATGTCGAAGTGAAAAATCATTCCTACAATAGAGGTGGAAGCCTCAGACACATTTTTTATGCTACACTCTTTCAGTCCCCAGGAAAATTAAGACCACTTCAAAGGTTCACTAGGGAGGCCAAACTTAATGAACGCTAAAAATTTTAGTAGTTGGTAGAACCTTTGCCTACTCAGATTCCATCTAACTGACTTGCTCAGACTGAAGAAGCTGCTTGGATAGCAGCGAAATGTTTCAAACCAACAAAATTAAGTCCAGTTGCCATGAGTCAACTTCCGAACAGTAAAAGTTGTTAATCTGCATTTGCTTCCACATGTCTGCATTTCTCAATTAACAAGAATGAATAACACTAGAGGTGCTGATACAGATGAAGTGGCAAAATGAAAAGCTGAGCTAAAATGTAGTTGAAGGTAGACTTTATGGCTGACAGGTATGCAGCTCTATTGTTGGCACTATTCTTGAAAGAGGTCCAGCTGTTTCTCTGTGTGTAATTTGGGGCCTGAAGGAAAGCTAGATTAGCTCATTTGCCCTTTCTCTTGACATTTTGTAAATTACTGATCTTCGGTGGTATCAGAAAGTTGCTCCCTGAGGTATTCTGCCTTATCCTATTTTTAAAGTATTACTTTATACAAAGCAATACAGAAATGAAATATAACCCAGGCATATCTGACACAAATCAACCATCCACTCTCACAAATATAAAAATACTAAAATATAGTAAGTTTGATTTACTGAATACCACAAGTCAATTTTTAACAAATGTAAACTTTGAGCTCTATTGTCTTCTTTTTTTTTATGCCACTGTTTGACGGCAGTGTGGCTCTTGATTTTATAAGAGTAGTAAATGAATAAATACTACAGTACATCAAGAAAAAATACAGATGAGCTATACAACTATCTTATTGCAAGGCTTTCCTTGTTCTACATTATTAGATTTCTGTATACTTTAATTGTAAGGCTGTTCCTAGCTTTATTTTTGAAAGGTTATCTTGAGTTAGAGGTACCCAAAAAAGCTGATCGCCTAGATGTGTTCAGATGGCTTTGATCTTATATTTATTAGATAGTAACCACCAAATCACAAAGAACCTTTCTAATTTGAAAGAAATGTTTAATATTAGATTGAGTATGTCAAAGACTTTGGGCATGCTTAAACTTGCATCATGGCTTATTGCTAGAATTCCGAAGTAAAAATTATTCCCAAGTAAAAAAAATAACCCTGTGAAATGTAGTCTTCTTTTAAGTTGTAGATAATGTACTTTGTTGGCTTCTTATATTTTCTTCCTAATTTTTCAAGGAAAAATTAGTAAAATACTATGAAATTAAACCCAGAATATCTGATTTGTAACCTTATCTCTGTATAGTTAATTGTGTTATTTATGTTCCTTCCTTTCCTATCAAGTATCAACATTAGAACCTTTTTAAGAAACTGAGAGGCCTAAGGGCAGAATGTAGCCAACCATAATTTGGATGAAGCTGCCTCTAGTATGGCGTACACATTCTGTCCTTTTGACTGCTTTTTTTTTTTAAACCATTATAAAATGTTTTGAGGTAGCTAATTGGCTAATGTGCAAAGGCTAAAAAAAAATCACTTTTTTTTTTTGAAAATTACTACAGTGAGCTTATTTCTTTTTGTTGCATTTAATAATAAAACCATTTATTTTGTTCTCTTTGTTTTGATCAATATTGATACTAAAAAGTGTATTGTTACTTTTCTACTGGCTAAAGAATAACAGGACAGTTGTTACAAAATAGAATTATAAAAAATGATTTGTCTGTTTTAGTGCAGTTTCAGACTTCAAAGTTTATATGCCACTGTTTTTCCACACAATGCTTTCCTGTTTTTCTACACAATGGTGTCAGAAATGTGTTTTTATCCTACAGTCCAATTAGTTATATTTGTCTGTTTATGTTTCAGGGATTAAATTATATATTCTAGAAAGTTTTATGGTAAGTATAGAAAACAGTTATTAGGATTGATGTCATTGTAACCAAAGGGTCCAATCCTACATTCATTTTGAGCTTCTTAAATCACTAAGATTTAATTATGTTCTGGCTTGTAGTTTAAATTGAAAAGAATAAATTGAAACTAAGAAATAATTCTTCCATAAGGCTTATATCAGTGTGTGTATAACAGGAATCAATTCCTAAAGGAATTGAATATTCTATTTACTTATTACATATTCATATACTGTATTTTAATATTATGCATTTTATATTAATGCAATAGTGGGTATTTTTCATGATCTGTAATTATCCAATAACAATTACTGCTCCATTTATAACTACCATAATAAAGGGAAAAGCAGCTTATAGAAATATGAGGAATATTAGTCTCTCAATGATTAAATAGTCTCATTATATAGCATCAACCCTTTTAAAAATTGTATCAGAAACAGAATCTGTTTCTCCTTTCTATATTTATCTAATATGAAAGGGACACACTTAAAAATAAGATCAAAATTCTGTGGCTAAACATTGAACAGTTACATAGAACAATGAAATAATGTGAAAATGTAGATGATAATAGGCAGATAATCCTTAGGATATAATGAATTATGAAAACTATAAAAATGTGTCTGTCTGATGCCTGTCTAATCACTGCCTAAAATTGTGTTAGCATTTACATACTTTATAATTATTAGTTCCAAATAATATATATATATATATATATATAAAAAAACTTTTAAAAAATCCAGTATGCATTCCTACCATAGTTGATATTTGGACTGTATAAGTTCTAGAAAGAATTGCAACATGGAAAAGTGTCTATGAAAACCTCCTTTCAAACAACTAAAAAGTATTTTGCTTTTAATGTTTATGTTAAGCACTTAATGTTTATTATATTATTATAATTAATATACATATTATTATTTGCATTGTTCATAGAAATACATTCTAAATGTATCTTAATGCTTTTGGGATATGTATTATAGTAGAGTACATTGGTAACTTATGTATTTTTGAAGTAGTAAAAAGGCAACAAAGGTCACAGTGTTCTCTTCCTAAATCACCTGATTGGCAATGTTGATGTCATTTAAGATGGATGCTAAACAAAAGGAGAAGAGTTTTCATGCGTGAACAAGCAAAGATACCAAGAATACGTATGTATAGTATTATGTAGAAAAATCATAATAATAAGAAATAGTAAGCTAAAATATTGTATAACAAGTTTATTGGTTTTTCTTTAGGAAAGGGTAGTGGAAAATTTTACACAAAATATTTTGTAAGCTAAAATATTAAAGGCATGAGAGGAGGAAAGAAACATAGATTAAACTAGTTTATACCAATAGGTTCACTATGATTCTTCATATCTTCTATTCTTGGAAACTCCTTTTTATTGTATCCAATACTACTTGTATGTAGATACAGTATCCTACAGTTTTTTGTTAAAAAAAATTCAGTGTTCTGTTTTTAAGATCTCCTTAACTATATCCAGATATAATTTTCTTGGTCATCCTTTTCTTTTAACCCATTCACATTGAAAAACTGATGTACCTGGTGCAATTTTACTTTATGTACATTTGCAACTGTAATAATTAATGTAATTATTGTTGTAGTTATGTCACTTCTATAGATCCAGTTTGCATAATTATACAAACAATTCAAATTATGTCAGAACATGAATTCGGATTTAATGGGTATTTGCATTTAACAGATGCTGTTGTCCTACTAATTGAAAGAAGTGAAAGAAGCTTTCACTGTATATACCGCACTTCAATGTGAGAGTCAGGCAGTTCCAAATAATTCTGGTCTCTAATCAAACTCTTACACTTAGTATGCAAATAGGTTCTAAAATTAGTTTTCCTATCTCTATCAGCTTTCCTGTATCCCAGAACCCTGATAACCTGATATGAGTTGCCAGGTTTATGGAAGCCTCTACATGTTGTATTTGAGAATGTCTTCTTTCTTTATATCTGCACTGTATATGCAGATATGAAAAGAAGGACTAGATCAGAGTATAATTACTTGACATGACCCCACTTACATATTTAGGCTTTGACATGAACCCACTGATGATCATGACTTAGATCGTTTTTTTGTTGGGTGGGACTTGTGAATGGATGTGTAGGTTTGTGCAGAGTTTTGGGAAAGGAAAATTCAGAGCCAAAGGAACTTTCCTCTTAAATAACAGAGGTTTAGTATTGGCATCCAAACTAATACATTAACTATGGGAATAACAGAAAGCTTATAGGATGCTGATTGGCTTTGGGGGAGAATCTGATCTATTGTTGTTCTTTTCTAATGTAGTGTTGGATTGATACCTGAATTTACTAATATTTGAGTGCATAGCTGTGGGCGCCAAACAAATTTACAAGAATCCTGAATTCTTGTTTAGAAGTTGACTGATAGTGAGCTAAGGATCTAATAGAACATAGAGAAGTGGATTTTATTTTGAAAGTTTAGTCTGAATACCGTACTGCAGCAAAACATATTTCTTTCCTGGTATTTCTAAAGTAAAAAACTGGGTTGCAAATGAGAAATATCCTGGAATCTGTGGAGCTGGTTAATGTCAAGCCAAGCTTGTAGAGATTCCAATAATCTTTTGTAAATGATATTGCAGTTTTACACAAGCCAGATCCTTTTGTCTTCAATGGGCTATGTTGCAATCTGAGATACTGTGCTTTTAGCTCTTATATTTTCAGATTTTGAATAGGTCTTGCAACCATCTAAAGGTACGAGAAGATTACTCTGGAGTTTCAAATAACCGCAATCCTCTCATTTCAAATAGGGGAGACTTCAAAAAGTTTGTTTGCTTTGATTTGATTATTGAATCAGGTGCACTTGTACTTTTGAACACATCTACTTAAATGTTTCTCCTACCACTAGAATCATAATCTTTATAGATGTTTTAAAGAATAGTTAGTGGAGAGAAGCCACTTATTTTACATTGACCCTTTATTCCCATAACATTTATTTAATAAAAAAAATACTTGCCACCAACTCAATTCATGATTTTGGGAAGCTTGTAATGTTCTCTTGCTTCTTGCAGTTATATTATTCAGATTTGCAAAAAAATGTGTTGGATGGCAATTTGCCACAAAACATTAGGAAAGTTAGCTGAAAAGGAAAATAAGGTGGTAGTTCACTAGGACTTTACCCTATTATTTCAAGTTGTTGATATGAATTCTCCATCTGGTGACATATCTATGAGCAGTGTCTCCAGCCTGTGGCTTAAAATATATCCCTTTCTAGCCAACAGATTTACATATCACAAAATGCTTTCTTTTATGCCAGGGGACTTGTCCTGGAAATGGATATTGAATCATCAAATCCTAGATAGCAGATTCATTTGAATATTCGTGAATACTCTTTAATGAAAATTTTGCTACCTGTCCTAGAAATGGACATTTAACCAAAGTATGGAACTTATTTTACTTCTAAAAATGCATATAGTGAAATTTCTTTGAGGGCAAAGCCTTTTCCTTGACTTTAATTGCATAGAATGAAATTGGGGAGGGGGCTACACAAAACAAAAAAATACTGTGTTTCAAATCCAGAACAAATATCACTCTTCCTCCCTTGTAAGGCATTGTTGCCAGTGTTTCAGCACAGAGCATAAAACCTGTCTCTCTCTTCCTATTCAGTTGCTACCAGCATTGCTGTTATTTGGGCTTGTAAATCTGTTCCTTGTTGTGAGGGTTTTAGTGATAAGTGCTCTGAAGTTCAGGAACTTGCCCACTTCCAAGCATTTTAAAACCACTTGCTTTTGTCCTCTGTCTGCCTTCAGCCATTGTCACCAACGGAACTTTATTTTTATGCCTTTGAATCCGTTTTTTAGTCCTGGTAACTGCTCGGAATAATCCTAGCCCTGCAATTTTCTTGGCAATTTTTTTCCGGAAGTAGTTTGCCATTGCTTCCTTCTGAGAGAAAGCTGAGAGAGAGAGCCCAAGGTCCCCCAGCTGGTTTTATGCCTAATGCAGGACTAGAACTCAACAGTCTCCTGGTTTCCAGCCTGATGCCTTACCTGCTGTGCCAAACTCACTACAACATGCTTTACAACAAGTCAGATCCATATATTTCCTTTTTCTTGCTTTCAGCATCCTGGCACATCAGTTCTGCAGAAATCCATAACAATTGTCCACCCTCTGAATTGAATAAAAAAATAGCCAGTGATGGTTGCTAATCTCATAATTAAAGTAATTTCTAGTATTTAAGTTAAAGATGAAAGAATGTGCAGTTTTATTTGATGGCTCTAAGGAGAGTTTCCATTTAAAAATACGGGTTTTTTTCTATCTATGTTAGTGTTTATTACCTAGAAGGGATAGATAGACACGATCATGTTGTGACCATGCCATTCTTCTAGATTCTGTTACAGGGAATAGCAGCATGTTTCTTTTCCCTAATCTGTTGTAATGCTGCCTTGTTTTTTGAACCATTTGTCACTTTTAGGTCATGTGCCTGGGACCACTTAGCACAGCCATGAAGAACGCTACGAGGCAATTGTTTCGGATCATGCAAATGAGACTACTGAATACTGAAAGTTATGGGCAATATTTTGGAAAATACCAATTTACTGACAGATTTATTGAGTCAAATGTATATATGAGGTCCCTTGATTTCATTGTAATGCACTGAAAACAGATGTTGAAGTGTCCCAAACTGAATTTAATAGTTAATCTACATTCCACATGGAAGCTACAAACAAACCATTTAGAATTTTGTTGTTAATTCTGTTAGAGATTCTGAAAATATACCCTGCAGAATAAATTCATTTTCTACTTTCTCTTGGTTTTTATGAGAATAGAGATAGATGCTTGTGATAAATTGTAATTTAATTTGTAAGTCTTTTGGACAGAGGCAATTTAGTCTCTGTCCAAAAGACTTACATTTTCTATTTCACTGCAGGCAGGCCTCTAGGCTGATTCACACATCTATTAACAGGATAAGCAGTCCTTCCTTTTATAGATAAAAAAACTGAAAAAGTGTAGGTCATGGAAGCTTATATTTGTAGTTTCTGCTTTGGAGGGATTCAATCTTTCATTGTGTGGATTTTTTATCTTTTGTTATTAGTGGGACAATTATTAGGAAAAATACATTTAGTGTAGTTTAGTTTTTATTGATACTACCTTTATTTCCAGTACTTCTTAGTCATTAAAACTAAGAGGACTAGTAACTTCAATGCTAAGAGGTTCAAGTTTCTGATTGCTGATTTTTGCTGATCCATCGGGGACCTGAGGATTCGGCCCCATTTGCTCTACGAAGGCAGCGCCCACGAACCTGGCTCCGTAGTGCTAGCCTGGAGGGCATGGCAAGAAGGATCGACGTCATTTTGGAGCTAAGATGAAGCCCACGAGCCTGGCTCCGTAGCTCTTGCCTGGAGGGCGTGGCGTGGCAGCCAACACCAATCTGAATAGCTGGTAAGGCCACTCAACAGAGAGACTAAAGGCCAGGCCCTTGCAGAGCAGCTGCTCTCTGACAATTGGGTGTAGGGCCAGCGTTCATGAGCATAGCTCCGTGACGCTGAGACCAGAGTCTTGAAGGCCTGATTTTCTTAAACGTTGCTATTAGTGGATTAAATTTGCAGCCTCGGCTGCCCGTTCCTCTTGGAGCCACAACAGCGGTAAAGGGGCCCATTTTGGCGCTTTTGGCTCTTTGAGCTTAGCGTGGCTACAGGCACAGATGGGATAATTGCATGTGCCTAGAATCCCACTCCAGGGCTTCCAAGATGGCTGCTGCCTTGCAAGGGCACACCCAACCTGGTCTAAGCCAGGTTTTCCTAATGAGGACAGTGATCACGAGGCAGGACCTTCGGGTTCAAAGACCTCAAGATGTGGCAAAGCTTGGTCACGAGCAAACAAGCCAACTCAAAGGACCTCTAAGATCCAACAACGCAAGGCTAGAAAAAGGCACAAAGCCTTTGAGAGAACCTTCCAGAAAGCCCAAGAAAAACTGACAAGAAAAAGAGAAACCTCCAGAGCAAGCTTCAGGCTCATTACCCTCTACTTCAGGGCAGTCTGCAATATTCTGGTGGAAGTACCTGTGGCTGCATGGTCCCCAGATGGCGACATAGAGCAGGTAGCTGATTTGCCCAGCAACAGGGAACTGCTATTTGGCCCATTGTTAGCTCCCGGGCTGAGATTCCTTGGGAGCAACCTAGGGCTGAGCAGCATGGTGAGCCTCAATTTCCAGCCAGTATGACTGCATTGATATCTAGAATAGAATAGAATAACAGAATTGGAAGGAACCTTGGTGGTCTCCAACCCTCTGCCCAGGCAGGAAACCCTATACTACTTCAGAGAAATGGTTATCCAACATCTTAAAAACTTCCAGTGTTGGAGCATTCACAACTTCTGGAGGCATGTTGTTCCATTGATTAATTGTTCTAACTGTCAGGAAATTTCTCCTTAGTTCTAAGTTGCTTCTCTCCTTGATTAGTTTCCACCCATTGCTTCTTGTCCTACCCCTCAGGTACTTTGGAGAATAGTTTGACTCCCTCTGAGGCAATAAGACAGGGCATTGCAGCTGTGCTGCAACAGAGGGCAGCTTCAGTAGCCTCTGATTTTTCCAGGCCCCATGACTACTATCAAAGGCCTCAAATGTTGGGAGATGCTTTTTCCTCCCATGACCTGGACGATTCAGTTTCCCCTTCCAGCCAAGCTTCTGTGTCAGGGGAGAAGATGCAGCATGACCTAGAGTTGTTTGATGACAAAGGCCTTATGCCTGACCAGCCTGTATTTGTGGGGCTGTTTCACCCCAGCTATTTAAATCTTTGCTGCATAAGGCCAAGACTACTACCTGGCAGAGTACTGTCCAGACAAATCCACAGACTGCAACAGAGTAGGCTGACCCCGCAGACTATTTATTTGCTGAGCCTGTCATAGAGTCGGAGGAAGTACCAGCCCCCACACTTTTTTTGGACATAGTACAGAGACAGTGGTCATCTAAAGGGTCAGGGCCGAATCCCAGTAGCTTAGACAGGTGCCTTTACAATATGGGCGTGGACCTGGCTAAGGTCCTGCAAGTCCCAATTGTTGACTCTCCAGTGGTGGCCCTGTCCTCACAGTCCATTTTAACAGGATCTCCGGAGGAAAATCTCCGCCCTGAGGATAAGAGATTGGAGCAATCGTTGGTTAAGGTTCACCAGGCTTCGGCCTGGACCATCAAGGCATCCATGGCTGCATCCTTTTTGGTTGCTGTTTCCAACCGTTATGGAGAAGGGGGCGTTGATCTTACCTGATACGCTCCTTCTCGGGATGTTGGAAACAGAGCCAGCCCCACCCGGATTAGCATCCAATCCTGAGGCTTCGGGAGGGGTATGTATTTTTTTATTCACAGCTCAACACATCAGTCTGCATGGGAGGCAAGAGGAAGAGGCGTTGTTTAACAAATTGCAGACTATCTGCTGATAGACGGAGTTAACCCATTCCTGGCTGCTGTTTCCAACGTCCTGAGAAGGAACGTATCAGGTAAGACCAACGTCCCATCACTAGTCCATCAGGCTGAACATCTAGTTTTCATTTTGGTCTTGAAGACACGTGTAAATTTGTCATAAGCTATCATTTATGGTTCTTGCAGTAGACCAGTGGTGTGCAGTTTCTGTACAAGTACTTCTACTGTGTAGAGAAGTCTTGGGTTGGGGACAAGATCTGTTATTGTAGGTCTCTCTTTTTATTTTCTGCTGGATCAGAGAGGCAAATTAGCTTTTTTCTGTACTGAATCCACACATTTCTGTTTCTTTACTGCCTATGCCATTCTAGGACTTGCCAAATGCCTCAGAGGTTTGGAAAACATAGAACCCTGCAATCAGTACAGAATAAACAAAATTAGTGAAAACTTCATGTTTGATTATAGAAACCAAACAGGGTGATAGATTAAACACTTTTTCTGAAGAAAAGTCTAGAAAAACTACTGAGACCTGAATAATTCTGAGAATGCAGAATTAATGACCTTTGTGATTTTCCATAATTGTCACTGTATTTATTGTTAATTTTGGGTTAGACATTTTTGTCAAGAGATGTCAAAATTGTTTCCATGCGATTCCTGCAACTATAATTTTGAAAGTGAAACCTGCATGGACTTAGAATAACTCTAAAATTCCCAGTGTGTAGACATTATCCTGTTGATTTAAAGTTACTATGACCACCATAACTTTACTTCCCTAGGCAGCAGTAGTGTATCTTGGTGAAAGCGTCATTTAATAGTTGCTGTTACTGTACAGGAAGTAAGAACATTGAAAATTAGTATAAAGAAATCAACACGAAATATTTATTGATGTTATAGGAATTGTAGCTTCACATGAGTTTCACATGAGTCTTAGCAATCTACAACAAAATACTGTCTTTTCTAAAATTATAATTTGAGCACATATTTCTTTCATAAACATATTAATGACATTGGAAATGTAATATTTATTCTTTATTTTAGCAATTGTCACAACAGAGAGGGCTGCCTCTTTCACCATTTTCATTGCATCCTATTTGAATAAATAAATAAAATAAATAACCACACTAAAGTATTTTCATGGCTGGGCTAGTTCTGGAGAAGATTCACCTGAACTCTTAAGTAGTTTATTGTGATAATTTGTGGTACATTTTGAGAGTTTAAGTTACTTACATCTGCTCATAATTAGCTGAATTTGTGGGGGTGCTATTTGGTGAAACTTATGGGATCAGTTTTAATTATTGCAACCTAAAGAAGCAGGCAAAATTCTGGTAGATGTTAGGCTAATTCTTCGTGTTTTAGGAATATATATACATATATACCAGTGGTGGGTTCCTACCGGTTCTCTCCGGTTGTCTAGAACCGGTAGTGATCATTGGGCATTGGTTTGGCCCCGCCCCCGAACCGGTCCTCACCTCCCCAGGCGGCAGAGCACATGCCTACCTAAACAACGGAGCTGCTGCCTCCTCAAGTGTAAGTATTTAGGCATTCAGCTGAGCCCTG